>WNWK01011326.1:0-65134 GCA_009830355.1 Cherax destructor
TTTGACTTCTATGACTGGGGTGGCAGACGTCTTCACTAGTTTTGAACAAACATTAGCTAGCGCAAAACGTCAAACCTTGAATAATAGTTTTTTTTTTCTTAACATTGTATATAAATGTTTGATTCACTATTGTTTGAAATTATTTTTTTATTTATTTGTTTTATTACCATGTAATGTTTAAACTTTTGCACCTGATATACAAAATTGCTTACTATTGTTTAAGATGTATGTCTAATTTAGGTAAAAAAAAATACCTTGAAAACATTTTAGTCATCATTAATTTAATTTTTGTTCCAGATTTAGAAAATTAAATTGTTTACCAGTATTCTAATATTGAAAATATAATTGCTTACTATATGAATGATTTTACTATATAAATGTTTTACAGTTGTTTGTAATGTATGCCTTTTATTTACCAGCATTTCATATTTGAGTTCTGGTATCTATAAACTTGATAATTTTATAGTTCAGGATATTGTTCATAATCTTAATGGTAAAAATATTTTTTCACAAAAATACAAAGTTTGATCTTTGTCAGATGAACAATTTAAGTTGACGTATATGCGGGACAGGTTTGCTACCACTATATTCTCATTTATTCCTTCTTTTCCATGGATAACGTTCTACGTCTCCACAGACTCTTAGATACACCACTCATCTTTTTTTCCTTAACAATTCTGTGATTCACCTCGACTTTCATAAACCCATCTGCTGACATTCACAAATATCTGAACACATTCACTTCCTTCATACTCCCTCCCTCCAGTCTGATACCCAATCTTCCATTGTCTAGAATTTTTGTTATACTCATCACCTTGCTCTTTGCTATGCCCACTTTTAATTTCCTTCTTTTACATGCCCTTCCAAACTTGTTCACCAACATCTGCAACTTCTTTTTAGAATCTCCCAAAAGCACAGAGTCATCAGCAAAAAGCAACTGTGACAACTCACACTTTTGTGTTAATTTCTTTATCTCTTAATCTTACACCTTTTCCAAACACCCGAACATTCACTTATCTCACAGCTTCATCTACAATTATATTGAACAATCATTGTGACATCAGACATCCTTGTCTAAGGCCTACTTTTACTGGGAAATAATCTCTTTCTCTCCTACATATTCTGACTAGTGCCTCACTATCCTCATAATAAACTCTTAACTGTTTTCAGTAACCTACCACCTATTCCATACACTTGCAACATCTGCCACATTGCTCCCCAATCCACCCTCTCATATGCCTTTTCCAAATCCATAAATGCAACGAAAACCTCTTTACCCTTTTCTAAATACTGTTTACATATGTACTTCACGGTAAACACTTGGTCTACACATCCCCTACGCTTCCTAAAGCCTCCTTGTTCATCTGCGATTCTGTTCTTCATCTTGCTCTTAATTCTTTCAATAATAACTACCATACACTATACCAGGCATACTCAACACGTTAATTTTGCTACAAATTTTACACTCTCTATTGTCCCCTTTGCCTTCACACAAAGAAACTGTACATGCTCTCTGCCAGTGTATAAGTACCTTCCCCTCTTTCATACATTTATTGAATAAAAACACCAACTATTCAAAAACTATATCCCCACCTGCTTTTAACACTTGTGTCATGATCCCATCATTCCCAGTTGATTTATCCCATTTCATTCAACCCACAGCCTCACGGACCCACAGCCTCACGGACCCACAGCCTCACGGACCCACAGCCTCACGGACCCACAGCCTCACGGACCCACAGCCTCACGGACCTTCCCCACACTCACATCTGGCTCTTCCTCAGTGTTGTGAGATGTTATACCTCCCTGCTAAGTGCACGAAATCACAGCTTCCCTGTCTTCATTAACATTTAACAGTTCCTCAAACTGTTCCCTCCATCTTGATACTTCACACTCTCCATATAATAACTCTTCTCTCCTATTTTAAACTGTCAGATGCGTTCGTTCCATAGGCTTTCTAAACTTACTAATCTCAATCCAAAACTTTTTCTTGTTCTCAGCAAAATTTGTTGATTGCATCTCACCCACTATTTCTCATCTGCTCTCCATATACATTCCTTCACCATCGTCTTGACCTCTCCTTTGCTCTACATATACTGCTCTCTCATTATATTATTTCTACTTTACATCATCATTCCACCAATCACTCTTCTTCCCACCCGCACCGACTTTCCTATAATCATACACTTCTGCTAAACACTTCATACCTCCATACCTCTTCAACCTGATTGCCTATATTCTCACTAGCCCATCTTCTAATATATGTATATATATATGTCGTGCCAAATAGGTAAAACTGGTCGATTTCCCTTAACCTCTCCTCGTAGGACATGCCCCTTAGCACCGGGACTAGTCTTCTTGCAAACCTTTGCACTTTCTCTAGTTTCCTTACGTGCTTGGCTAGGTGCATATAAGGATTGCACATAAGGAAACTAGAGAAAGTGCAAAGATTTGTAACAAGACTAGTCCCGGAGCTAAGAGGCCTGTCTTACGAGGAGAGGTTAAGGAAAATCGACCTAACGACACTGGAGGACAGGAGAGATAGAGGGGATATGATAACGACATATAAAATACTGAGGGGAATCGACAAGGTGGACAGGGACAGGATGTTCCAGAGATGGGACACAACAACAAGGGGTCACAGTTGGAAGCTGAAGACTCAGATGAATCACAGAGATGTTAGGAAGTATTTCTTCAGTCACAGAGTTGTTAGGAAGTGGAATAGTCAGGGAAATGATGTAGTGGAGGCAGGATCCATACATAGGCTTTAAGAAGAGGTATGATAAAGCTCATAGAGCAGGAAGTGACCTAGCAGCGACCAGTGAAGAGGCGGGGCCAGGAGCTATGAATCGACCCCTGCAACCACAATTAGGTGAGTACACACACACACACACACACACACTGCGGCAGCATATGGGCGACTGGCAAACCTAAGACTAGCGTTCCGTTACCTTAACAAGGACTCGTTCAAGACTCTGTATACCGTGTAAGTCAGGCCCATACTAGAATATGCAGCACCAGTCTGGAACCCACACCTGGTCAAGCACATAAAGAAACTAGAGAAAGTGCAAAGGTTTGCGACAAGGTTAGTTCCACAACTCAGGGGTCTGTCCTATGAAGAAAGGCTGAGGGAAATAGGACTAACAACACTGGAGGAAAGAAGGGTCAGAGTAGACATGATAATGACATACAAAATACTGCGGGGAATCGACAAGGTAGACAGTGACAGGATGTTCCAGAGAGGGAACACAGAAACAAGGGGACACAACTGGAAGCTGAAGACTCAGATGAGTCAAAGGGATGTTAGGAAGCATTTCTTCAGCCACAGAGTAGTCAGGAAGTGGAATAGTCTAGAGAAAGACATAGTGGAGGCAGGAACCATACACAGTTTTAAGACGAGGTATGATAAAGCTCATGGAGCAGGGAGAGCAGATACCCAGTAGCGGGCAGCGCAGAGGCGGGGCCAGGAGCTGAGTCTCGACCCCTGCAACCACAATTAGGTGAGTACAATTAGGTGAGTACACACACACACACACACACACACACACACACACACACACACACATATATATATATATATATATATATATATATATATATATATATATATATATATATATATATATATATATATATATATATATATATATATATATATATATATATATATATATAGATTGTAACCACGAACGAGTGGTATTGAATCAATAACAATACTGCGACTAGCCGAGGATTCGAACCCATGTCGTTTTGGCCCGCCCCATGGTGAGCGAAAATCACACATGACGCTCTAACCCACAGGACCACGCAATCCTACTAAAATCTCGCACCCAGCAGAGCTAGGTATTTTACTGTGATCCGAGGGCATACGGTGGTGTGGGTGCCTCTGAGCTAATTTCCTTCTACTCCCCGTTTGGTGTACTAGCCTCCACAAGGCTGATTTTCGCTCACCATGGGGCAGGCCAAAACGACATGGGTTCGAATATATATGTCACGCCTAATAGGTAAAACTGGCGATTTTGGCTTAAATTGCAACGCTATTCTTGCCATATAAGACAAGCGAAAATTTGTGTATGCAATAATTTCACAAAAATCATTCTGAACTTAACGAAAAAAATATATTTCATTGTGTTTTTTTATTATTAAATTATTGTAAACGTATCTAAAATATATTTAGATGGGTTAGGCTAAATTAAATTGCGCTTGTTATAATAAGGTTAGGTAAGTTATACACACACAACCCGCACATATAAAAGAGAGGAGCTTACGACGACGTTTCGGCCCGACTTGGACCATTTACAAAGTCACACTAACACACAGAGACGGGGGAAGTGGTATTTATAGGCAGGCAGACAGGGGAGGGTACCAGAGAGTGGGGTACTAATGAAGTAAGTAGTGGAAGTGGTAGTAGTAGTAATAGTAGTAGTGGAGACAGTCATATTGTAGAGGAGCACTGCAATGAGGTTAGCGGCCCGCAAGGGTGGGCCGCTAGCCCACCCTTGCGGGTGGGCTAAGTTTTCAAAGTTTCTCTTGGTACAAAATTATAAATTTTTACATTATCATAAATGAAAAAAATATATGTTTAAACGTATAAGAGAAAATTTTAGAAAGGACTTAATTTTAAATGAGTTCTTGCTAATTGACCAGTTTTACCTAATCGGCACGACATATATGTTAAATGGAGAGTTAGAGGTATCGGGAAGATGGAGGGAATATTTTGAGGAGTTGTTAAATGTTGATGAAGATAGGGAAGCTGTGATTTCGTGTATAGGGCAAGGAGGAATAACATCTTGTAGGAGTGTGGAAGAGCCAGTTGTGAGTGTGGGGGAAGTTCGTGGGGCAGTGGGTAGAATGAAAGGGGAAAAAGGCAGCTGGGATTGATGGGATAAAGATAGAAATGTTAAAAGCAAGTGGGGATATAGTTTTTGGAGTGGTTGGTGCTATTATTTAATACATGTATGGAAGAGGGTAAGGTACCTAGGGATTGGCAGAGACCATGTATTGTTCCTTTGTATAAAGGCAAAGGGGACAAAAGAGAGTGCAAAAATTATAGGGGAATAAGTCTGTTGAGTGTACCTGGTAAAGTGTATGGTAGAGTTATTATTGAAAGAATTAAGAGTAAGACGGAGAGCAGGATTGCAGATGAACAAGGAGGCTTTAGGAAAGGTAGGGGGTGTGTAGACCAAGTGTTTACAGTGAAACATATGAGAAGTGAATGCGAGGTTCTTGGCAAGAGGTGTGGGGTTAAAAGATAAAGAATCAAATACAATAATACAATATGGGAGTTGTCACAGTTGCTATTTGCTGATGACACTGTGCTTTTGGGAGATTCTGAAGAGAAGTTGCAGAGGTTGGTGGATGAATTTGGTAGGGTATGTAAAAGAAGAAAATTGAAAGTGAATATAGGAAAGAGTAAGGTGATGAGGATAACAAAAAGATTAGGTGATGAAAGATTGGATATCAGATTGGAGGGAGAGAGTATGGAGGAGGTGAATGTATTCAGATATTTGGGAGTGGACATGTCAGCAGATGGGTCTATGAAGGATGAGGTGAATCATAGAATTGATGAGGGGAAAAGGGTGAGTGGAGCACTTCAGAGTCTGCGGAGACAAAGAACTTTGTCCATGGAAGTAAAGAGGGGAATGTATGAGAGTATAGTTATACCAACACTCTTATATGGGTGTGAAGCATGGGTGATGAATGTTGCAACGAGGAGAAGGCTGGAGGCAGTGGAGATGTCATGTCTGAGGTCAATGTGTAGTTTGAATATAATGCAGAGAATTCGGAGTTTGGAAATTAGGAGGAGGTGCGGGATTACCAAAACTATTATCCAGAGAGCTGAGGAAAGGTTGTTGAGGTGGTTCGGACATGTAGAGAGAATGGAACGAGACAGAATGACTTCGAGAGTGTATAAATCTATAGTGGAGGGAAGGTGGGGTAGGGGTCGGCCTAGGAAAGGTTGGAGGGAGGGGGTAAAGGAGGTTTTGTGTGCGAGGGGCTTGGACTTCCAGCAATCATGTGTGAGCGTATTTGATAGGAGTGAATGGAGACAAATGGTTTTTAATACTTGACGTGCTGTTAGAGTGTGAGCAAAGTAACATTTATGAAGGGATTCAGGGAAACCGGCAGGCCGGACTTGAGTCCTGGAGATGGGAAGTACAGTGTCTCGCTCTCTGAAGGAGGGGTGTTAATGTTCCAGTTTTATAACTGTAGTGTAAAGCACCCCTCTGGCAAGACAGTGATGGAGTGAATGATGATGAAAGTTTTTCTTTTTCTTGCCACCCTACCTTGGTGGAATAGGCCGATGTGTTAATAATAATAATAATAATAATATAATATATATATATATATATATATATATATATATATATATATATATATATATATATATATATATATATATATATATATCATATATATATTAATGCAACAATAGTGCAACTAGCGGATGATCGAACTAGTGATATTTTATCCAGCCTCGTGGGAAGCCAGCCAAAATCCACGGTACTCTAACCACTGAGCCGCCAATGCTACAACCATCAGGTACCCAGTGCGAGCACGCACGTGGTTGTACTAAGCTCAGAACTATTTTCATTCTTCCGTTTGGAATAGCAGCCTTCATCAACACTACACATAATGCATCCAGCTTTTGCCTATACCGATACCTAGTATTCGGCCGATACCGATATTTTTCCAATATTTTTATTTTTAAAATTCTATTAACTATGTCCTATATATAAGGGAACTCAAAATAATCATGGAAAGTTTGTCATTAAATCATTTTATTTTTCTGAGATTCCAATGTCATTAATAATCACATATTACAATCCCTTCAAAAATTTATAATTAAAATTAGAGTCTGAATAGTGTCCAGTTACGTAAAACATGAGACTAAATAATCAAACATTCATTATACTCATAATTTAAAGCTTTAAAAAATTGAAAACTGAAAAATTGTACTTAATGGAATAACCGTGAATTCAAAATCTAAAATTATAGTTCAAAATTTGAGCGACTTGGTTCCATTATTATAATGAATTAGCCGACACGTTTTCCATTACACAGTTTAAAGTCTTTTAAACTTTGATGAAAAACACTGAAAAGAGAAAAAAAATACATTATTCTAATTCCTGAAATTAAAAATAAACAATATACTACATGTATAAATTACTCTGAAAACTTACATTAAAAATTATCAAACGGAAGTTGAGGAAAATCATCAACAACTTCGAGAAGTTAATTTGTTCCTATGAAAAGAACAGATGTTCTTCCACATGTTCTTTATTGAACAGAGGATGAACTCGGGTGTCTACTGGCAACGTTTCGCCAACACGCGAAACGTTGCCAAATAAAGTAACCTGACTGTTGCATATTTCTCTTACATACTGGCCGGGTCACCAGCTGAAGAAGACCCGGGTCACCAGCTGAAGAAGACCCGGGTCACCAGCTGAAGAAGACCCGGGTCACCAGCTGAAGAAGACCCGGGTCACCAGCTGAAGAAGACCCGGGGCACCAGCTGAAGAAGACCCGGGTCACCAGCTGAAGAAGACCCGGGTCACCAGCTGAAGAAGACCCAGGTCACCAGCTGAAGAAGACCCGGGTCACCAGCTGAAGAAGACCCGGGTCACCAGCTGAAGAAGACCCGGGTCACCAGCTGAAGAAGACCCGGGTCACCAGCTGAAGAAGACCCGGGTCACCAGCTGAAGAAGACCCGGGTCACCAGCTGAAGAAGACTCGGGTCACCAGCTGAAGAAGACCCGGGTCACCAGCTGAAGAAGACCCGGGTCACCAGCTGAAGAAGACCCGGGTCACCAGCTGAAGAAGACCCGGGTCACCAGCTGAATAAGACCCGGGGCACCAGCTGAAGAAGACCGGTACAGCAAGAAGACCCGGTCTAGCCAGTCTGAAGAAGACCCGGGTCACCAGCTGAAGAAGACCCGGGCACCAGCTGAAGAAGACCCGGGTCACCAGCTGAAGAAGACTCGGGGCACCAGCTGAAGAAGACCCGGGTTACCAGCTGAAGAAGACCCGGGTCACCAGCTGAAGAAGACCCGGGGCGGGGGCAGTATCGGTGAATCTAGAATTTAAACTCTTACTTATCAACTCGGGAGAGAATTCAGGAGGTGAGAAACACAGAGAATGATGCTGATCAGGGACGTGGAAAGTATCGAACTTAAGTTAAAGGACTCTTACAGGACCCAGGAAAACTTGAGGAAATTAAAACTGTATCAGGGATACAACAAATTCTAACCATACAAAAGAACGAAAAGGTAATGTGAAGGACCTGGGAGTGATAATGTCAGAGGATTTCGCCTTCAAAGACGACAACAATGTATCTACCGCATCTACTAGGAAAATGATAGGATGGATAATGAGAACCTTCAAAACTAGGGACGCTAAACCCATGATGATTCTCTTCAAATCGCTTGTTCTCTCTAGGCTGGAATACTGCTGTACACTAACTGCCCCCTTCAAGGTAAGCGTAATTAATGACCTGGAGAGTGTTCAAAAAACTTTCACGGCACACATAAGTACGATAAGGCATCTAAATTACTGGGAACGGTTGAAGTCCCTTGATTTGTATTCCCTGGAACGCAGGCGAGAAAATCCTAGAGGGATTAGTACCAAACTTGCACAAGAAGATCACTCCCAATGAAAGCAAAAGACTCGGCAGGAGATGCCCTGCGCGTGTACACTAAGAGACTATACAGTGTCTGGGGCCCAGCATAAATAAAACAGATTACCAATAGACCCCTGGCTGTCTTCAAGAAGGCACTGGACAGGCACCTAAAGTCAGTACCTGACCAGCCGGGCTGTGGTTCGTACGTCAGTTTGCGTGCGGCCAGCAGTAACAGCCTGGTTGATCAGACCCTGATCCACCACGAGGCCTGGTCTCAGACCGAGCCGCGGGGGCGTTGACCCCCGAAAGTCTCCCCAGGTAGGTCTCCAGGAGAGACAGGAGGAGCTAAAAGCGATTATTGAAATTGAGAGAAATTTGATATACGTATTTCTTTTCATATGCCAAAAACATCTAGCATCGAGCCCTTGCTCAGACAAAATGGATCTTACACAGATGATAACAAAGAAATTAGTGAGATACTGAAATCCTAATACGACTCTGTATTTAGCGAGCCACTGATCAGTAAAAATCGACAATCCAAATGATTTTTTCATGAATGAGCCTCAAAACTCCATCAATATATGCCAGATTTCCGACATTACCCTAACTCCAATATACTTTGAAAAAGTCATTGACAACATGGCCATGCACTCAGCCCCAGGCCCAGACTCGTGGAACTCTGTGTTCATTAAGAACTGCAAGAAACCCCTCTCACGGGCCCTAAGTATGCTATGGAGAAGGAGCTTAGACATGGGTGAAATTCCAGTCACTAAAAACAACGGATATAGCCCCACTCCATAAAAGTGACAGCAAAGCATTAGCTAAGAACTATAGACCAATAGCTCTAACGTCCCTCATCATAAAAATCTTTGAAAGAATACTAAGAAACACGATTGCAAACCATTTGGACTCCCAAAAACTGCACAATCCAGGGCAACATTCAGATTCAGATTACTTATTTCTCTGTAAAAAATTACAATATGTGTTTTACATTTAAATGACAATACAGTAATTACAAAGACGGCCGTTAGCATGGCTGGCATGCTGGGCATGCTAGGCATTTCGGGCATACTTAATACTAGTTAATCTATATTACAAACTACATATGAATACAAATTTCAAGTGATTAAATAGATTTACAATAGTGAGGTAGTTCAGAATATTTAGATTGTAAAATTAGTAATAAGAATGGTTTTGTCTTGGCATGTTACATAGTTTCTATTAAAGCTCCAATATTGGAGAATATCAGGCAAACTTAAGACTAGTTTGAGATTTATTAGACAATAACTATATTCGGGAATTTATGTTTACTGTCCTTTGGGCAGTGTTGGTGTAGATGATGAGGATGTGTGTGTGTGTGTGTGTACTCACCTAGTTGTACTCACCTAGTTGTGGTTGCAGGGGTCGAGACATAGCTCCTGGCCCCGCCTCTTCACTGGCCGCTACTGGGTCACTCTCCCTGCGCCATGAGCTTTATCATACCTCTTCTTAAAGCTGTGTATGGAACCTGCCTCCACTACATCGCTTCCCAAGCTATTCCACTTCCCGACTACTCTGTGACTGAAGAAATACTTCCTAACATCCCTGTGATTCATCTGAGTCTTCAACTTCCAACTGTGTCCCCTTGTTGCTGTGTCCCATCTTTGGAACATTCTGTCTCTGTCAACCTTGTCAATTCCTCTCAGTATTTTATATGTCGTTATCATGTCCCCTCTATCTCTCCTGTCCTCCAGTGTCGTCAGGTCGATTTCCCTTAACCTCTCCTCGTAGGACATACCCCTTAGCTCCGAAACTAGTCTTGTTGCAAACCTTTGCACTTTCTCTAGCTTCTTTACGTGCTTGGATAAATGTGGGTTCCAAACTGGTGCTGCATACTCCAGTATGGGCCTAACGTACACAGTGTACAGGGTCCTGAACGATTCTTTATTAAGATGTCGGAATGCTGTTCTTAGGTTTGCTAGGCGCCCGTATGCTGCAGCAGTTATTTGGTTGATGTGCGCCTCAGGAGATGTGCCTGGTGTTATACTCACCCCAAGATCTTTTTCCTTGATTGAGGTTTGTAGTCTCTGGCCCCCTAGACTGTACTCCGTCTGCGGTCTTCTTTGCCATTCCCCAATCTTCATGACTTTGCACTTGGTTGGGTTGAACTCCAGGAGCCAATTGCTGGACCAGGCTTGCAGCCTGTCCAGATCCATTTGTAGTTCTGCCTGGTCCTCTTCCGATTGAATTCTTCTCATCAACTTCACATCATCTGCAAACAGGGATACTTCGGAGTCTATTCCTTCCGTCATGTCGTTCACAAACACCAGAAACAGCACCGGCCCTAGGACTGACCCCTGTGGAACCCCACTCGTCACCGGCGCCCACTCTGACACCTCGCCACGGACCATGACTCGCTGCTGTCTTCCTGACAGGTATTCCCTGATCCATTGTAGTGCCTTCCCTGTTATCCCTGCCTGGTCCTCCAGCTTCTGCACTAATCTCTTGTCAAACGCCTTCTTACAGTCCAAGTGTGTGTGTGTGTGTGTACTCACCTAATTGTACTCACCTAATTGTGGTTGCAGGGGTCGAGACTCAGCTCCTGGCCCCGCCTCTTCGCTGTCTGCTACTGGGTCTCTGCTCTCCCTGCTCCATGAGCTTTATCATACCTTGTCTTAAAACTATGTATGGTTCCTGCCTCCACTATATCTTTCTCTAGTCCATTCCACTTCCTGACTACTCTGTGGCTGAAGAAATGTTTCCTGTGTGTGTGTGTGTGTGTGTATGTGTGTGTGTGTGTGTGTGTGTGTGTGTGTGTGTGTGTGTGTGTGTGTGTGTGTGTGTGTGTGTGTGCGTGAATCGGTGGTTTTCATGTGTTTAGGTGATGGTGGGGTGTGTTAGTGAGATTAGATTTTTTTTATTATAGTGTTGAAAATGGTGACTGATTCTGCAGTTCTGGAGTTTTCAGGTAGGGAGTTCCAGATTTTAGGTCCTTTGTTGTACATTGAACGTTTGTATAGATTTAGTCGGACACGGGGAATGTCATAGCGATTTTTGTGTCTGGTATTGTGCCTGTGGGTCCTGTCACAACTATCAAGAAAGCTTTTTAGTTCTGGGTTAATATTGGAATTTATGGTTATGTACATGTAAGTTGCACAGTAGTAAGTGTGGATGTTCTGAACAGTGAGTAAGTTTAGGTCTCTGAAGAGTGGGGGGGGGGGTTGCCTGGGATTGGATTGCGTGATAATTCTTACTGCGGCTTTTTGTTGAGTTAATATTGGTTTTAGGTGAGTTGTTGCTGTTGATCCCCAAGCACATATTGCATAGGTGAGGTAGGGATAGACGAGTGAATAGTATAGTGTGAGTAAGGCTGATTGTGGTACATAGTAACGTATCTTAGAGAGGATCCCAACCGTTTTGGATACTTTTTTTACTATGTGGTTGATATGGGTGCTGAAATTCAGGTTGCTCTCAATGTGTAGGCCCAGGAATTTGCCCTCATTGTGTTTAGAAATAGGAGTGTTGTCAATCATTATGTTCAGTTGTGCAACACCTGTTCTGTTACCAAATATAATGTAGAAGGTTTTGTCAGTGTTAAGTGTTAGTTTGTTGGCTGTCATCCAGGTTGATATTTTTAGTAGCTCTTCATTAACAATGAACAATGGGTGGGAGATGATACAAGTCGTATCATCAGCAAAGATAATCGGTTTTAGGTGTTGGGACACATTGGGAAGATCATTGATGTATAGGAGGAAGAGCAGGGGACCAAGGACACTTCCCTGTGGCACTCCAGTATCAAGTGGTCATGTAGATGAGGTTGTGTCTTTAATGGTAACGTATTGATACCTGTTAGTAAGATAGGATTTGAAATACATAAGAGCGTGGCCTCTTATACCGTAATGATCAAGTTTTTGGAGTAGGATGCCGTGGTCTACTGTATCAAAAGCTTTCCTTAGGTCAATGAAGAGTCCTAGAGGATATTCCTTGTTTTCAAGTGTTGTGTAAAGTAGGTCCAGCATTTTTACAATTGCATCGTTTGTGCTTTTGTTTTTTCTAGAGCCAAATTGGCAGGGGTTGAGTATGTTTTGTACCGAAATAAACGAATATAGTCTCTTGTGCACGAGTTTCTCAAAAATTTTGGATAGCAACGGTAAGTTCGAGATTGGCCTATAGTTATTTACATCTGTGGGGTCACCACCTTTGAGAATTTGTGTAACCCTTGCTGTCTTGAGGGGTGCCGGAAAGAGCCAGTTTCTAATGAATTGTTAAAAAGTAGTGAAATAGCAGGCGAAAAGACATGAGCCGCTCGCTTGTACAATAGTGGTGGGACTTGAGACAGATTCCCTGATTTATTCTTAAGTGACTTTATAATCATGGCGACTTCAGTGGGTTCGGTAGGTGCAAGATAGAAGGAGGTTGGGAAATTTCCTTCTAAGTAGTCACTTGCTTGGGCATTAGTACCTGGGATTTTACTGGCGAGATTTGATCCTATGGTGGAGAAGAAGTCATTTAACTTGTTAGCTGTATCAATAGGCTGTAGTTGCGATTCATTTGGTTTAGTTAGGACAATATTCCTAGTTATTTTCAGTTTGTGGTGCCCAGAATCTGAGAGAGTGTTTTCCAGATCTTTTTTATATCTCTTCTTGTTTCGGTGAATCTGCTTTAATAGTACAATTGCTTGGCCTTTTTTATTAGATTTTTATTAGTTGGGTTCAGAGCGGGTCACTTGTGCCTCTCGCAACTACTGGATCACTATGATATGGTCTTGGATGCACTAGAAGAAAAACAGAATGCAAATGTAATATACACAGACTTTGCAAAACTCTTTGACAAGTGTGATCATGGTGTAATAGCACTCAACATACGTGCTAAAGGAATAACTGGCAAAGTGAGGAGATGGATCTTCAACCTTCTAACCAATTAAACACAAAGAGTAGTGGTCAACAGAGTTAAATCGGAAGCTGCCATAATGAAAAGCTCTGTTAGACAAGGCACAGTACTCGCCCCCATCCTGTGCTTCAGCCTCATATCAGACATAGACAGATGTAATCCACAGCACTGTGTCATCCTTTGTAGACGATACTAGGATCTGCATGAGAGTGTCATCTATTAAGGACACGGTTAACCTCCGTTCCAATGGGCAACGGAAAACAATATGATGATCAATGAAGACAAATTCCAACTACTCCGTTATGGAAAACTGAAGGAGATTATAACTAGAACAGAGTATACTACAAATTCTGATTATAAAATAGAGCGGAAAAATAATGTGAGGCACCTGGGAGTGTTAATGTCTGAGGATCTCACTTTCAAGGATCACAACAGTGCAACGATCACAAATGCAAAGAAAATGATACGATGGATTATGAGAACGTTCAAAACAAGAGATGCCAAGCCAATGATGATCCTTTTCATATCACTTGTTCTCTCTAGGCTGGAATACTGCTGTACATTAACATCTCCAGTCAAGGCAGGTGAAATTGCAGATCTAGAGAATGTACAGAGAACCTTTACTGCACATATAAGTTCTATCAAACACCTCAACTACTGGGAACGCTTGGAAGCACTTGACTTGTGCTCGCTGGATCGCAGGCGAGAAAGATATATCATAATCTACACTTGGAAAATCCTAGAAGGAATGGTCCCGAATCTGCGCACAGAAATCACCCCCTATGAAAGTAAAAGACTGGGCAGGCGGTGAAAAATACCCCTAATGAAAAGTAGGGGCGCTATTGGTACACTAAGAGAAAACACCGTAAGTGCCCGGGGCCCAGGACTGTTCAACAGCCTCACACCAAGCATAAGGGATATTACCAATAGGCCCCTGGCTGCCTTCAAGAGGGAGCTGGACAGATACTTAAAGTCGGTGCCGGATCGGCTGGGCTGTGGTTCGTACGTTGGACTACGTGCCGCCAGCAGTAACAGCTTGGTTGATCAGGCCCAGATCCACCGGAGGCCTGGTCGTGAACCGGGCCGCGGGGGCGTTGATCCCCGGAATACCCTCC
Source organism: Cherax destructor (assembly GCA_009830355.1). Classification (NCBI taxonomy): domain Eukaryota; kingdom Metazoa; phylum Arthropoda; class Malacostraca; order Decapoda; family Parastacidae; genus Cherax; species Cherax destructor. Next base: position 14,605 of record WNWK01011326.1, read on the forward strand.
AGGTAGGTAGATACAGTAGACTTCTTCAGTCAAGTACAGAGGAGGCAGCAGAAGCAGTAGAGATGTGAAGACGATGTAATCAGTCCATCACCCTTGAAGACGTAGTTTTGAGGTGGTCAGTCCCTCACCCTTGAAGACGTAGTTTTGAGGTGGTCAGTCCCTCACCCTTGAAGACGTAGTTTTGAGGTGGTCAGTCCCTCACCCTGGAGAAGAGTATTTGCTCCATAGTCTGGAACAATGTGAAGCTGTCACAGGTGAGGGGGAGATAATGTTGACGACAGGACAGGCGGAGTCTACAAGTAGATGTAAGAATGTGGTCACTGAGAGGGCAGGTCCCTCTCAAATCCATCCCTTGTCACTTGTAACTAGTTGTCAGGCAAAAAAAGTTATCGAAGATGTTCTCTGTATCAAGATACCGTTGTGTTGCAGTGTCTGACAGAGTGAATATGATAATGGAATTGTATATCATTGTATACCATTATCATATTCATTCCTGAGTTTTTTCAGTTCATTTTCAGTATTGTGAGGGTTTGTTTACATGACTCTTCAGCTTCACTGAAACTGAAGAAGTTATTCTTATATTGGGGATCTGGAACTATGCTGAGAAACATGTAGTTTGAACCTAATTAACATTGGCACTTTGAGAGCTGATAGTGTGTTGCACTAACCTGAAAATCATGAATCACTCAGAGCTATGTTGACGAAATGCTTCAAATATTGTGCTTGTCACAGTATTTCTGAGAGCAGATTATTTCTTCCGTCGAAGGATAGTAAGTGTGTGTTATCTAAGAAATACATCGCAATGTCTTAGCTTTGTTTGTCCTCATTTGAGATCTAACATTAAGTGTTATTCAAGTGGGTAGGTTCATTCTGAATGAGCTTGTGCTTTTGTAATTCAGTTGTTTACTGCAGACTAGAGGAGAATGAATGAAGTGGCTCACAACGATGTTTCAGAATATAATCAAAATCAAAATAAAAATGTTTATTTCCTTGTAAAGCTTACAACGTGTGGTTTACATGTTATAAAATATTAATTATAAAGAAGGCCACTAGCATGCCTAGGCATATCTCAATGCTGGAGGCAACGATGTTGGCAGACGAAGGAGTGAAGACTTGATTAGCAGGTATAGGTCAGCAATAGACATAATTAGGAAGAAGAGAGATCACCCTCTGATATGTGGCATTTTGCCGAGGAGAGGAGATGGAAATGAATGGTTGTCCAGGGTAACTGGTGTTAATTGATTGCTGGACAGAAATGACATGTATGCCAGGGATGGGGTTCACTTATCTAGGTCTGGGGTGGGGACACTGGCCAGTGCAGTGGAGAGTGCCGTTAAGGCTTTAAACTAGAAATAGCTAGTGGTATGGGTTTTTGTGGGAAAGCAATGAATTCTCAGTGTAGCGACAGTGTGAGTTTTAGGGAAACCAATTATAGGCAGAATGAGGCAGAGTTATTGGTCAATATTGGAAAGCCAGTGGCACTAGGTGACAAGGAAAGTAACAGGGATAGTGGAGGAACAGAAATGAGCAGGATGGGAAAAGAGAAAGGAGGGTTTTTAAATTAATATTTTACGAATACTTGTAGTGATAGAAATAAGATGGACTAGTCAGGATTAGTTGCAAATGCGGGAAACATTGATTTATTTGCCATAACTGAGACGTGGTTTAATATGAAAAATCGGGAAATGCCTGCTGAATGTCATATTCAGGTTTTTAAATTGTTCCAAGTAGACAGAAGTATCGGTAAGGGGGGTGGGGTGGCACTATATGTCCGAGATCATTTGAATTGCTGCATAAAAACGAATATAAAGTCTGAAATAACACATACAGAGTCTCTCTGTGTAGAATTTTCAGAGGCTCAAAAATAATTAATTTTAGGGGTGATATATCTGTTGTGATAGAAACATAGGCCTTATCTCTAGGCTTTATTGAACACAGAATCCATAGTACATGCCTGCAACAACAAAAGAAAATAACAAATAGTATATGTCCAGTACATCTAATGACTGTTGCTGCAAGAAGGGTGAAGTAAGGTGCATATGTCAAGAAAAGCTATAACTACTGACCACATATTTTAAGCTCACCATGTAATCTGCATCACCAATGCATCTGTGTAAGACAGAAGAAACACACCATGTGTGGGGCGTCTGTCCACTACTGTGTTGTTGTTGTTGTTGGTTTTAAGGGCCCCTGAGAGGTGGTGCAGTATTGTGTCCTGCTGCTGCTGCTGCTCCCTGCAGGAGCAGTATCACTACAATACCGTCTCTCAAACTTGGATAGGAACCAAGGGAGACTACTTTGGAAGGAAACTGTTAGAGTGTAACGACTTTATAGAGGTAATTCAGGATTTTTTTTTTAAATCAGTTTGCTACAGTACCTACAAGGGGAAATAACCTGCTTGACTTGGTTCTGGCAAACAAGGAAACCCTTGTTAATAATTTAGAAATTACAGAGGAACTCGGCGCAAGCGACCACAAATCAATTACCTTTAGCATTGAATGGATGTATAATAGTAGGGATAATTCAGTGACAGTCCCAGATTTTCGCTTAGCAGATTACAATGGGCTTAGAACACTTATCATCTGTGGACTAGGGTAACGAAGAGATCTATCAATATGATAGTTTCCTAAACGCTATACATCCTGTGATAAATGGTTTAAAAACTGACAAGTTGAAGACTGAGACACTTATGCAACATGTGGGAATCTTTATTGAATAAACGTTTCGCCACACAGCAGGAAGGTGTAAGAAGAGGAGTTTGAGGTGTTAAAGAAAGTGGCAGTTCATGGTATTAGGGAAAAAGTGCTGTCAATCCCTAGGTACCTAACCCTCTTCTATACATTTGTTAAATAAAAACACTAATCACTCTAAAACTATATCCTCACCTGCCTTTAACATTTCTATCTTCATCCCATCAATCCCAGCTGCTTTACCCCCTTTCATTCTACTCACTGCCTCACGAACTTCCCCCACACTCACAACTGGTTCTTCCTCACTCCTATAAGATGTTATTCCTCCTTGCCCTATACACGAAATCACAGCTTCCTTATCTTCATCAACATTTAACAATTCCTCAAAATATTTCCTCCATCTTCCCAATACCTCTAACTCTCCATTTAATAACTCTCCTCTCCTATTTTTAACTGACAAATCCATTCTTTCCCTAGGCTTTCTCAACTTATTAATCTCACTCCAAAACTTTTTCTTATTTTCAACAACATTTGTTGATAACATCTCACCCATCCTCTCATTTGCGCTCTTTTTACATTGCTTCACCACTTTCTTAACCTCTCTTTTTCTCTCCATATACTCCTCCCTCCTTGCATCACTTCTACTTTGTAAAAACCTCTCATATGCTAACTTATCTCTCTTACTACTCTCTTTACATCATTCCACCAATCGCTCTTCTTTCCTCCCGCACCCACTTTCCTATAACTACAAACTTCTGCTGAACACTCTAACACTATATTCTTAAACTTACCCCATACCTCTTCTACCCCATTATCTATACTCTCACTAGCCCATCTGTCCTCCAACAGTTGTTTATATTTTACCCTAACCGCCTCCTCCTTTAGTTTATAAATCTTCACTTCTCTCTTACTTGCTGTTTCCATTCTCCTTGTATCCCATCTACCTTTATCTCTCACTGTAGCTACAACTAAAAAGTGATCTGATATATCTGTGGCTCCTCTATAAACATGTACATCCTGAAGTCTACCCAACAGTCTTTTAACTACCAATATGTAGTCCAACAAACTACTGTTAAATGGTTGTTTGAATTTCGGTGTTGAACACAGGCATTCCTTAAATCGTCAGATCTGCCTGTGTACTGGTGTTCTGAAATACGGGATATTTCTGGATGTTTCGCCCACGTATAATTTGCTACAGGCATTACAAGGGATTATGTATACCCTATTGCCTATGAGTCTTACCTACCAACCTTATCGGTATTGTATACCATTTTGATATTCACCCTGTCAGACACTGCAAAACAATGGCATCTTGGTACAGAAAACACTTTGGAGAACATTTTCAAGTGAGAATGGTTGGACCTGAGAGGGAAGTGACCTCTCAGTGAAACTTTTCTCATATAAGTATAAACCTGTTATAAATAATGCATCCTTAGCTAACTTTGTTTCAAAAGCATTACCTAATAGACTAATCCATTCTCTTGGAATCTTTGTAACTCATCTAATGACAATATAAATTGTTCTTGCTGTACAATTAATTGATTTGATTTGTTTTATCTGATTTAATAAATTGCATTACTACGAATAATAAATTATTATGCTCAACGTATGTTCAAATTTCATTGCTTAAATACTCAATTATACTTATTTTTAAAATTGTCTACTATAATTTTTACCATTTATGATGAAATTTCATTGTTTAATTACTCAATTATACTTATTTTGTAAATTGTCTACTATAATTTTTATCATTTATGTTCAAATCTCATTGCTTAAATAATCACTTATACTTAATTTGTAAATTGTCTACTATAATTTATTTTTACCATTTAGTCTATTATACCATAATTAATTATAATTAATTTTAAGATTGCCCACATTGCTCTGCATATAAGGGCTTTTTGGCATGTACACCCCATTTTACTTTCTCAATTATATGTAAATCTTTGTATCATGTCACAATAAAATTATTATTATTATTAATACATTCTTCCATCTACTACTCTGCACCTCTCCTTCGGACAGTATATAAGTCTCAACACTGTCGCTTGATCTTCACAGTGTTTCAGACTATGGAACAGAACTCTTCTGCAGGCTGAGGGACTACCTGGAGTCTACCTGGAGAGAATTCCAGGGGTCAACGCCCCCGCGGCCCGGTCTGTGACCAGGCCTCTTGTTGGACCAGAGCCTGATCAACCAGGCTGTTACTGCTGGCCGCACGCAGTCCAACGTACGAACCACAGCCCGGCTGATCAGGTACCGACTTGAGGTGACTGTCCAGTGCCTGCTTGAAGACAGCCAGGGGCTTGTTGGTAATCCCCCTGATGTATGCTGGGAGGCAGTTGAACAATCCTGGGCCCCTTACACTTATTGTGTTGTCCCTCAACGTGCTAGTGGCACCCCTGCTCTTCATTGGGGGGATGTTACATCGCCTGCCGAGTCTTTTGCTTTCATACGGAGTGATTTTTGTGTGCAAGTTTGGTACTAAGCCCTCGAGAATTTTCCATGTGTATATAATAATGTATCTCTCCCGCCTGCGTTCTAGAGAGTACAGGTTTAGGAACTTCAAGCGTCCCCAGTAGTTGAGGTGGTTTATCGCACTTATGCGTGCGGTGAAGGTTCTCTGCATATTTTCAAGGTCAGCAATTTCACCCGCCTTGAAAGGTGCAGTTAGTGTGCAGCAATATTCCAGCCTAGATAGAACAAGCGATCTGTAAAGTGTCAACATGGGCTTGGCATCCCTGGTTTTGAAGGTTCTCATTATCCATCCTGTCATTTTTCGAGCAGATGCAATTGCTACATTGTTATGGTCCTTGAAAGTGAGATCCTCTGACATGATCACTCCCAGGTCTTTGACAATAGTTTTTCGCTCTATTGTGTGGTTGGAATTAGTTTTGTACTCTGATGAGATTTTAATTTCTTCACGTTTTCCGTATCTGAGTAATTGAAATTTCTCATCATTGAACTTCATATTGTTTTCTGCAGCCCATTTAAAGATTTGGTTTATGTCTGCTTGGAGTCTTGCAGTGTCTTCAACGGTGGACACTGTCATACAGATTCGGGTGTCATCTGCAAAGGAAGACACAGCACTGTGGCTTATATCCCTGTCAATGTCTGATATGAGGATGAGGAATAGGATGGGAGCAAGTACTGTGCCTTGTGGAACAGAGCTTTTCACAGTAGCTGCCTCAGACTTTACTCTGTTGACTACTACTCTTTGTGTTCTACGTGTTAGGAAATTATAAATCCATCTACCAACTTTTCCTGTTATTCCTTTATCACGCATTTTGTGTGCTATTACACCATGGTCACACTTGTCAAAGGCTTTTGCAAAATCTGTGTATATAACATCTGCATTCTGTTTATCTTCTAGAGCATCCAAGACCTTGTCGTAGTGGTCCAGTAGTTGGACTGATAACCTCAATTCTACATCTGCAAGGGTGATGGACTGATACATCGTCTTCACATCTCTACTGCTCCTGCCTACTTTCTGTACTCGACTGAAGAAGCCTACTGTAAAGGCGAAACGTTTCGGAATAAAGTTGCCTATGTGTCTTACCAACTTGGAATGAGTTATTGGAAAAGATGTTGGAAACGTGTTTGGCAGTGGAATTGGTGGGGAGGACTATGTATCTCTTCTCGGCAGTGTCTTCTCTGGGTGTGTTGAAGATGTTTAATGCCCGTCGTTTGCAGTCTCTAGTGAAGTGACGAGGATAGTGAAGTTTAGAAAATACTTGTTCAATTAGCGAGTATTCTTCCTCAAGGAACTCACTGCTGCAGATTCTGAGTGCGCACAAGAAAAAGCCTATAATTTGTGCTCTCTGTGAATCTGAACAAGATGTCTCTCTTGAGCAAGTCTACCAGCAGCTTAAGGAAGAACTGATGGTGGCTAAGCTTGAGATACAGCGACTGACTGAGAAAAACAAGAGGATTCGTAGTAATCCTCCTGTTGAGAATCCTCAAGGCAAAAAAGGAACCTGGACAGTGGCTGGAAAGCATGAGACAAAGTTAAGGATCAAGAGGACAGATGGAGAGGTAGAAATAACGAAGATGCAGGAGACTTGTAGAAACATCGAACCCATTCTCCGTGTTACCAGATAAATGTGAGTCGACTACTGGAAACGTCACGATGAACGACACCAAGGAAGGTAAGAACATTGTTCTTGTTGAGGATAGTCAGATTAGGTACATGGATAGGGCCTTCTGCTTGAAGGATAGGATGATAAATTAGACACATATGCAACACTTGGGTATCTTTATTAAGGAAACGTTTCGCCACACAGTGGCTTCATCAGTCCATACAAAGGAGAATCATGAAGAACAGGAGTTTGAGGTAATCAGCCTTGAGTCGATGTAGTCAGTCCATCAATCTTGAAAAGAATACAGCATATGTGCGAAGAAGTTGCTTATATACCGTAGGCAGGAGAGGTGCAGCAGTCGTAGGTGGTAGGAGTAGGAGACAGAGGGTTTGCTTTCCTGTGGCTGCGATGGAGGATATTCTTAGCCGGCTTGACAACATCATGAATGGTAATGGGATCAATCCTATTATCTGCCTCATTGCTGGAGGCAATGATGTAGGCAAGTGTAGAAGTGAGGATTTAGTTAGAAGGTACAGGACAGCAATATACAAAATTAGGAAGAAGGGGGGGGGGGGCGCCCTGTTATATGTGGCATTTTGCCAAGAAGGGGTGTTGAAAATGAATGGTTGTCCAGAGCAATTGGAATTAATTGTTGGCTTGACAACTGGGACCATTTCTACGGTAGAAATGACGTATGCCAGGGATGGGGTTCACTTATCCAGGGCAGGTGTGGATTTTCTTGTTAGCTCAGTTGAGGGTGTTGTTAGGACTTTAAACTAGGATTAGTTAGAGGTATGGGTTTAGAAATGGAAAATAATAAGTATGAATATATTGACTTAGACTTTGATATTATGAATATTAACAATAACAATCAGGGAGTAACACTGGGTAATGATAATTACAGAAATTGTGTAAAAGCAAAGGTGAATAGGAAAAACGTGCAGAAGAAAATATATGAATGTATTCCCAGCGTGTGCTGGGAACCTTGATGTCATTGCAATAACTGAAACATGGGATGATTTAAAGAGTCGGGATATGATTGCTGAGTGTCATATTCAAGGGTTTAAGTTGTTCCATGTGGATAGATAAAATGGGAAGGGGAAGGAGTTGCATTATATGTACGAGAAAATATAAATTGTTGCTTAAAAACACTTATAAAAATAGATGGATCAGTAACAGAATCTGTTTGGGTAGAGTTTGTAGAAGGTCAAGAAAAACTAATTCTAGGTGTAATATACCGACCTCCAGGCTTGGATCACGATAGAGGGAGACTTGTTTGGGACGAAATTGTTAGGGCTTCTAGACACAATAACGTAGTGATAGTGGTGGATTTTAACTTTATTCAAATAGACTGGACTTCTTTGACCGGTAATCTGGAGTCCAGTGACTTTATAGAAGTAGTTCAGGACTGTTTTCTGAAACAGTGTGTAACAGAGCCTACCAGGGGTAATAATTTACTCGACCTAGTCTTGTCAAATAAAGAAACCCTTGTAAATAATCTGGAGATCACTGAAGAGCTTGGCACAAGTGATCACAAATCCATTACTTTTAATATTACCTGGGAGTACGAAAAAAAGAATAATATGGTAAAAGTCCCCGATTGTCGTTCTGCCGATTATATTGGACTTAGGGAACACCTGTCTAATCTCGATTGGGGTAATCTAGCTAATGATTTTATTGACGATGATCATACTTACGATTACGATGGGATCTGCGTTTATGATTTTTTTTCTTAATAATGTACACCGTGCTCATAGTATATATATTCCCAAGAGAGAAATTAGGTCAAATAATAACGATCCCAAATGGGTTAACAGGAGGCTAAAGCATCTATTAGGGAAGAAAAGGGGAATTTATAGGTGCATCAAAAGAAGAGAGGTTAACCTTATTGACCAATATGTTCAGTTTAAAAGAGAAGTAAAAAAGGGGATTAGAAACGCTAAACGTGACTATGAAATTAGAGTTGCTAATAAATCAAAGACTAATCCAAAAGGGTTCTTTCAAGTGTATAGGACGAAGGTGAGGGAAAAGGTAGGACCTCTGAAAATTGGGAATGGACAGCTGACGGATAACGAACTGGAAATGTGTTCTCTATTTAATGACTATTTTTTGTCAGTCTTTACACAAGAAGACGTAAATGAGATTCCAGAAATTAACAATTATTCAGTTCCTGAAGAATTCAAATTAACTAATATTACTGTCACGAGGGACATGGTTATCAAACAGATAGATAAACTGAAGCAAAATAAGTCCCCGGGACCCGACGAGTTGTTTTCCAGGGTACTTAAAGAATGTAAGATGGAACTTAGTCAGCCTATTAACGAATGTGTTTAATACGTCCATCCTAACTGGTGTTGTGCCAGAGATGTGGAAGATAGCTAATGTAGTTCCTATATTCAAATCAGGGGATAAGTCCATTCCTTCAAATTACCGTCCAATAAGCCTCACGTCTATAGCTCACTGGTTTGTATTTGGAATATTTTTAATTTTTATTTTTATTCATGGTTGCGATCTTTCATATTCTTGGGCTGCTGATTGTGAATATCTAAACCATTTTGCTCTATCATATAAGGATTTTGAATAAAATACAAATTAATTATAATAAAAATTGTGAATTTTTAATAAATTGCTACTTTATTAAAATTAGGCAAGTAATCATGGAAAAGCACATTCTGTTAGTTTTAAGAACATATGAATTCCAAATCAACATGAATCAAATCAAATGATTTTATTAAAAAAATATGCTCCTAATGGTTAGCCTACATATTGAATCAAAGGAAGGAGAACTGCTTTGATTTTCGCTTGTGCTGTGCATCGAGACCATTACGTTTCAATGACCAGCAGTAATCCACCATCATGCTGACATTCCATTTGCCCTGGTATGGAGTTTCCATAGTGTAAATATCCTGATGGAACCGTTCTCCTTGTTCCTCACTGTAGTCCCCACAATTGTTGGGAAAATAGTCAAGATGTGAGTTCAAAAAGTGCATCTTCACACTTATTCTAGATCCATGTCTTGGATATTTTTTTCATATTCGGGGGAGCGTCTGTTTCTCAGGAAGCTGTGGACAATCTGCTTGAATGAAAACCTGGCATTCACCTCGACACCTGCTAATGCTTCATCAAAATGTTTGTCCTTCATCAATTTCCGAATCTGAGGACCAACAAAGATTCCTGCCTTTAGCTTGCCTTCACTTACACGAGGAAACTTTGACTCCAAGTACTTGAAATCAGTTCCATTCTTGTTCAAGGCCTTAACAAATTTTTTTCATAAGTCCTAATTTGATATGGATTGGTGGCACCAGAATTTTCTTGGGGTCAACTAGTGCCACAGTTTTCACGTTGTGATTTCCGAGTAAGAAGCTGGTTCTTGGTGGCCAGTCTTTTTGTTCATAGTGCTGGCTGTCTGCCCTACTATCCCAAAGATACATAAAACAGGGATACTTGGTGTATCCGCCTTGACAACCTGATGTGATAGAGATGAATAAAAACTCAGTGAATCACCATTTTCCATATATATACCGAGGAAGATACCATAGAGTCAATAAAAAAAAATCATACAGACAAGTGCTATCTGTGACATATATCGCCACTCCACCACCCTTCCTGTTGACCCTATCAGCGTGGAATAGCTGAATGCCTTGTATGTGGCATTCAGAAAGCATTTCTCTATCTTTCAGGTTGAACTAGGTGTCTGTTATAGCAATAATATCTATATTACCTGCACATACAAGTAATCTTAGCTCATGAATCTTATGTCTTAGACTCCAACTATTAGTATAGTAAACCTTAGGGGAGCTAGTCACTCTCTGCCCTCTACTGGATCTCTTTGTTGATCAAATGCTTTGCCTTCAACAGCAATTTTATTTTGAATATTGTCTATTAAACATATCCCTGAGGTATCCTAGTAATATCTACGGTTTTCAACCCTTATACTGTAGCTTGATTGTTTCCCACACACACCCATACCTCTACAATCTATCAGGTTAAAGTCCTAGACAAGTCAGCAATGGCCCTCTCAATCGAGCTGGCTAATGCAACCACTCCGGCCCCTGAGAGATGTACCCCATCCCTTGCATACATATCACGTTTGCCATAAAATTTGTTCCAGTTATCAATGAATAGGATTGCAAATTAATTGCAGTACCTGTCTAGCCAGCAATTTACACCAATTGCCCTAGACATCCATTCATTGCCAACTTCCCTTCTAGGCAAGATGCTACATATGATTGGAACCCCTCCCGTAGACCTAATTACATCTTGTACTTATCCAGCAGCTCTTTATTATACAGGATACTTAACTGTAGGTGAATCAGAGGGATTCTCTATGAAGGATGCCATGTTAATGGTAGGCAATAACATTCTGAAGTCTACGAAATGTCCAGAACCTATTGTCACTAATAATTCATCTCCGATGTTGGCCATAACTCGGGCCAAATCCCAAAGGATGTCTGTCGAGAATGCTGACCTATCCTTGGAAGACTCGGATCTAGGGCTAGACAAATTGGTCTACTGCTCTGCTCAGAGGCTGGTAAGGAGGCAGGGGGAAGCCCAAAATTAGATAGACTGATAGTTCCTGAGAAATTCAGGCCACAAATTTTGAATATAGCTCACAATTCCTCTTAAGGAAGTCATTTGGGAATTACTAAAACTCTTTATAGAATATTAAAAAGAGTTCTACTGGCCAAAAATAAAGCAAGACATGAAGAGTTACATCCGCTCTTGTAGAGAATATCAACAAATAAGTAAACCTGGACACTACATTAAACCCACACCACTTCATCCCATACCTGCAGATGGAGAACCTTCTGCCCAGCTATTCATTGATTGTGTGGGACCATTACCAGAAGCAAAGTCAGGAAACCAATACTTATTCACCATAATGGACAAGGCTACTAGGTATCTGGAGGCAGTCCCGATGCGTAGTATAAACACTAAGGCCATTCTTAAAACTCTTAATAAGTTTATTTCCTATTTTGGTATTCCAAAGTATGTCCAAAGTTACCAAGGTACTAACTTTACAGCCAAAGCTTTTGGAGAAACTTTAACTAGGCTGAGTATTAATCATCGCTTATCCACTGCCTATCACCCCTAGTCCCAAGGCGTTAAAAACCATGATGTGAATCTTTCGCATTCATTTTCCTACACACTGTGATGAATCACTTCCTCTGTTGCTGTTCGCAATGAGAGAAAAGGTGTGGGAATCAACAGGGTACAGTCCATTTGAGGTAATCTTCGGGCACAATGTATGAGCTCCTCTGCGAGGACGGATGGATGAGAGAAGACGCCTGTAAATCACTCTACAACCCTTCTTAAAGGTTGCAGGTGGCCCGTCAGGTGGCGAAGGCTAACTTAAAATCTGCTCAAAACACTATGAAACAGAGGTATGGCAGGCAAAATTTCGCTCCTTTAATCCAGGAGACAAGGTGCTGGTACAGGAACCTGTACCTGGCCACACCTTAAAAGCTAGATTTATGGGACCAATGCAAATAATAAATAAAATTTCCGAAGTAAATTATGTGGTAGTTCCCCTTGATAAACCCACGAAAAGTCAAATTTACCACATTAATCAGATTAAAATGTTTAATAGCCCCAACTAAAGTCCGAGTAATGACTCTGTCCTCTGCCTCCGTAGACAACCCTGATTCCTTGCACACCATTCCAGAAATTCAAGCAAAACTTCCTAACTCGGTCTTCTTTAATGTTGGGACTTTCTACAGATCAAATAACAAGCCTAATGACTCTTTTACAAACTTATTCTGACATATTTTTGGATGTTCTGATAAAATGTACCCTGGGATATCATGATGTAGATGTCGGAAATACTAAGCCTATTAAACTCTCCCCCTATAGAGCTAATCCTGAAAAACAGAGGCTACTTCAGCAGGAGGTAGTGAAAAATTAGACACATATGCAACCCTTGGGTATCTTTATTGAGGAAACGTTTCGCCACACAGTGGCTTCATCAGTCCATACAAAGAAGAAACGTGAAGAACAGGAGGAGTTTGAGGTAATCAGTCCCTCAACCTTGAGTCGATGTCAGTCCATCAATCTTGAAAAGAATACAGCATATGTGTGAAGAGTAGCATATATACCGTAGGCAGGAGAGTTGCAACAGTCGTAGGTGGTGTCACATTTGACCAATGTGGAAGTAGGTGGTGCCCAAGGGTTAGGCAAGTGAAGAATTCCCTGTATTAAGATACCAAGATGTTGTTGTGTCATACAGGATGTAGATGAATGGTTCAGAGATTGATGGACTGACAACATCGACTCAAGGTTGAGGGACTGATTACCTCAAACTCCTTCTGTTCTTCACGATTCTTCTTTGTATGGACTGATGAAGCCACTGTGTGGTGAAACGTTTCCTCAATAAAGATACCCAAGTGTTGCATATGTGTCTAATTTATCAACTTGTCGGTTCTCTAAACCATTCATCTACAGGAGGTAGTGTTTCTGTTAGAACATGGACTAGTGGAGGAGCAGTCCAGTCTGTGGGCTTCTCCACGTATCCTTGTTAAGAAGTCTGATGGAGGTTTTCGAATGTGTACGGACTACCGTAAGGTGAATGAGGTCACTGTTCCCTCTGCCACGTTTGGATGATGTAGTGAACTTTGTGGGTAAGGCCCCTTTAGTTTCCAAACAAGACCTCCTTAAAGGTTACTATGAGGTATCTCCGACAGATAAAGTGAAGGAAATCTCTGCCTTCGTAATTCCAGGTCATTTTCAATATACAGTGACCCCATTCGGAATGCGGAACTCGCCGGCCACATTCCAGAAGCTGATCCTCAGGCTATTAAAGGACTTGAAGGCACGACAGCTTATTTGGACGATATAGTTGTAGTTTTTAATACATGGGCCCAGCATGTTTCCCAACTTAAGACTATTTTTTGAGAGGTTTAGGAGTTTCCAGTTAACTGTAAATTTATGTAAGTCGACATTTGGCCAGTCTACTATTACTTTTTGGGGCCATGAAGTAAGTAGTGGTAAAGTGGCCCCTAAATTAGGTAAAGTTCTTGCCATTATGATAGGAAATCCCTCCAATTTTTTTTAGGGATGGTAGGTTTCTACAGACGCATCTGTGAGAACTTTGCAGATGTTGTGGCCTGTCTAACCTCTCTTACCAATCAGAAACACAAATTTCAAGGGACCCCAGAGTGTCAAGAAGCATTTAACAAAGACAAATGGCTACTTTGTACTGCACCCATTCTCCTGTCTCCCGATTTTTCAAAACCTTTTGTGTTACAGGTTGATGCGAGTCAGGGGTGGCGGTTGTACTCCTACAGAAATCTGGGGCAGAGTGATTGCAACCTGTTGCTTACTTCTCTGCTAAGTATTAAGCTCACCAAAAGTCTTATGCCACCACAGAAAAAGAAGCCCTCGCTCTTATACTCGCATTGGAACATTTTGATGTCTTCGTGGGGGCAGTCTACAGTGATCACAATCCTCCAGTCTAACTCAACACCGTGAAAAACCTCAACAACCGTCTGATGAGATGGAGTCACAGGCTGCAACCCCTATAACATTAGAGTCATACATATTACCAGCAACCAAAATGTGCTGGCAGATACTCTTTCCCATGTTTAAGTTAGGATGTGTTAGGGACCACATTGGTTGCTTAGCTCTTTTTTCCCCATTACAAATATGCTGTTCATGATTTTTTTTTTTTGTTAGTGAGGGGACATTCTGCTGCCATCTACAGGTGTCTTGAACCAATGTTAGCCCTACTGTCTGCTGTCTCGCTCTAGGGTAGAGTTTAACTTTGAGTCTCTAGAGAAAGTTGAGATGGTTGAAAGGAAAGGAGGTTCCATTATTGTTCAGTGACATGGCAGCACACTACGAATGGAGGTGGAGGCCTAGTCCCGGTTATTAGAGCCCTTTTGGGGTAGGGGTGTGGCATGCTAAGAATATATCCCAACCAGTGAACTGGGTGCTAAGGTTTAACGATCACTAGGGTACCCGTCGTTAAATCAGTACCTTGGTTCATTGGCCAATCACAGACAAGCCCGCCAAAGCTGAAGCGACGTGGTTCACTTGTGGTAAACATTGGCAGACTTGCCTGAGCTGCTGGTTGATACAGTGTACTCTCTCTGGCTTCTGTTTTTGCCATCTTTTGTCACTGTGTGGTACACTTACTATTCAACCTCTGTACATAGTGTACATGAGTGCACATACTTGTATATATCTGGCAAATTACACTATGTAACAAAATCTCACTTTTGTCTTGTTCTTGGGAAATAAGCATCATTTCCCAATTCTTTATAACTAAACAAAATTTAAAAAAGCAATTTTGATACCAAAACTTTGCTTTTATGGTCAGGACACTTCTGGAACACTTTCAAGAAAGATTGATGTAAAACTATTATGTTCTAGGGTTTTGCTTGGCAAATATAAAAACAGGGGTTCACAAACCAGCATTCAGTTCAGCTCTGGCTGCCTGAGAAGACACATCAGAAGAAGTGAAATGGCATCAAGAGGTTGCAGTCATTCTCCAGATGCATTCTGCTACATATGTGGTCAATTCATTAAGACAAGAGCAAAGAAGTTCTCTGTAACAGTATCTAAAAAAATGTGTGAAGCTTACAAAGCATATTTTGGCATGCCAGGTGGGGACCAAGACAAGACCTGGGCACCTCGTGTTGCTGGTGAGCATTATAAGAAAACATTGGAAGGTAAGAAAGTCATTAGTTATATGAAGATAAAATCTTGAATAGGAATATTTTCTAAATGAAATGTATGTAACAGAAATTAATTATTTTGTTCTTTTACAGGATGGTATAGAGGAGAAAAAAGAGCCATGAAGTTTGCTGTTCCTAGAATATGGTGTCAACCCTCTGATCACTCAACCAACTGCTACTTCTGCCTGGTCGGTCCTTCCAAACGCCGATCTGGGAAAAATGCACCTGCTATTTCTTATCCAGACCTTCCCTCTTCTATTGCACCAGTACCACACAGTGCTGATCTTCCTGTACCTACACCTCCAGAAAGAAGTCAACCGTCAGAAGAAGAAAGCAGGGAATCAGAAAAGGAAGAGCATCTCACAGATGCAGCTGTTGGGAGGAATCCTTACTACCCAAACCAAACAGACCTCAATGACCTTATCAGAGATCTTGGTTTAACAAAGTCCAATGCTAAGCTTTTGATTTCAAATCACAAGAAGTGGGACTTGGTGGATGAAAGTGTGCAAGTGACAAGCCAAAGAAAACGTCACCAACATTTCTCAAGCTTCTTCACTAATGAAGACAGGTTGTGCTACTATAATGATGTATCAGGCCTGTTTGATGCAATTGGAATTGCATGCAATCCAGATGAGTGGAGACTCTTCATTGACAGCTCCTCCAGAAGCCTAAAAGCTGTACTTCTGCACAATGGGAACAAGTATCCATGTTTTCCCTTGGCTCATTCAGTGCATTTTAAGGAGGACTACAACAGTGTCAAACTTCTACTGGAAGCTTTGAACTATGATAAGTATGGCTGGGAGGTTATTGGAGACTTCAAAATGTTGGCATTTTTGATGGGACTCCAAGGAGGTTTTACCAAGTTTCCCTGTTATCTCTGTCATTGTTATAGTAGAGACAGAGCAGCACATTACCTGAGGAAGCACTGGCCTCAAAGGTCTGAGTTCTCAGTAGGATCTTCAAAAGGTTCTGTTCCCTCCATTACACATCAAACTAGGACTAATGAAACAGTTTGTTACAGCTCTAGACAAAGAGTCTGCAGCCTTCATGTATCTTCAAGACTTCTTTCCCAAGCTATCAGAGGCAAAGGTGAAGGCTGCCATCTTCACTGAACCACAAGTCAGGAAAATCATGGAGTGCTCAGAATTTTCAAAGAAGCTCACAGAGAATTATTATTATTATTATAATCAAATAGAAGCGCTAAACCACAGGGGTTATACAGCAGCTCACAGAGAAGGAAAAGGAAGCCTGGGAGAGTTTTGTTGCTGTAGCACAGGGCTTTCTGAGCGACAACAAGGCTGACAATTATGTGGAACTTGTTAAGACCTTGGTCAACAGCTATAGTCAGATGGGTTGTAGGATGTCCCATAAGGTCCATATCCTTGATGCTCATCTTGACAATTTCAAGGAGAATATGAGAGCATACTCAGAGGAGCAAGGGCACCAAGATATAATGGACTTTGAACACAGATATCAGGGATCTTATGATGAAAACATGATGGAAGACAACATTTGGGGCTTAAACGGGGAAGTGATTTGTTGCATGATCGCAAATCCAGAAAAACTGCTCATTTTTAACTTTGTAAATATGTTTCGCAATAAAATGAGTTGGGAAATAACACTTACTTGTCAGAACAAAAACTGTGTTACATAGTGTTATATATGGGGAAGGAAGCACAAGTTATATAATGTTGCTGAGCCAGTTTGCTCCACTTTGAAACCCATTCCGACCAGGTCGCAGGTCATTCTGTAACTGTGTACGTAATAAGCCGCTCCGATACCCTTGAAAGCAGAAGTACTACCACCAACACCACCACTACCACCAACACCACCACTACCACCAACACCACTACTACCAACACCACTACTACCACCAACACCACTACTACCACCAACACCACTACTACCAACACCACTACTACCACCAACACCACTACTACCACCAACACCACCACTACCACCAACACCACTACTACCACCACCAACACCACTACTACCACCAACACCACTACTACCACCAACACCACCACTACCACCAACACCACTACCACCAACACCACCACTACCACCAACACCACTACTACCACCAACACCACTACTACCACCAACACCACCACTACTACCACCAACACCACTACTACCACCAACACCACTACTACCACCACCAACACCACTACTACCACCAACACCACTACTACCACCAACACCACTACTACCACCACCAACACCACTACTACCACCAACACCACTACTACCACCAACACCACCACTACTACCACCAACACCACTACTACCACCAACACCACTACTACCACCAACACCACCACTACTACCACCAACACCACTACTACCACCAACACCACTACTACCACCAACACCACCACTACTACCACCAACACCACTACTACCACCAACACCACTACTACCACCACACACCACTACTACCACCAACACCACTACTACCACCAGCACCACTACTACCACCACCAACACCACTACTACCACCAACATCATTACTACCACCAACACCACTACTACTACCAACACCACTACTACCACCAACACCACTACTACCACCACACACCACTACTACCACCAACACATACTACCACCAACACCACCACTACCACCAACACCACTACTACCACCCATCACTACCACTACACCACCAACATCACCACTACCACCACACCACTACTACCACCACACCACCACTACCACCATCACCACCACTACCACTACCACCACACACCTACCACCAACACTCTCCACCATCACCACCACTACCACATACACCAACCACCACACACCACCACACACACCACCATCCCACCACTACCACATCAACCAACCCCTACCACCATCACACACACCATACAGCACCCACAGCACCACCACCACCGCGTGCTATTTGTTGTGACGGGCTCATATGAAGGAGGAATTTTTTTCTTTGCCTCGTCAAGTTTTTTGGTGTGGGGTGGGTGCGTGTGGGAGGTGGGAGCCACACAAGGTGGGAGTCGCTCCAGCTTATGACAGTGATGAGCGACTCAAGGTGCGCGAAGGTTGTGTGTGTCTGAGTACCCGCTGCGCGGCGCCACGCGCAACACCCAGCCTACCCAGGTGGTCAACACCGCTAACTGTGTCCCTCCTGACCTCCTCCTCGATAATGACAACCTCAACAGCAGAATGACACCAGTGCGTTATAATCCCAGAACATAAATCCTCAATGGCCTTGTGCTAAAGTGTCAAAAAGTGATTGTTACGTACGAGGGTGATTTAGTGCCTCACCAGCAGTGGCGAGTGTTTACCCCTAAGTGTTCCCTTCTGCAGTAGAGGATCGCTGCAAGTAGTGCCTCCTGTGGGATTTCTTTACTGTGTTTTAGTGCTGTGACGCCGGAGGTGTACCGAGTAATACTCTGAACAAGCAGGGAACCCGCGTGTGGTGTGAGTGGCGAGTCAGCGGGTAATTGTGACCATCACACCCTCCCTGCCTGTCGTGTGAGGCAGAATACGACACCTACTGTGAAGTGTGAGGGAGAGCAGAGCATCCACTGTTAAGTGTGAGGCAGGGCTCCCACTGTGAGGTGTTAGCCCGGCACATCACCTAGTAATAATGCTCAACAATTCCCTGTTGTGAGGAAGGGCAGGGCATCTTCTGTGAGGTGTGAGGCAGTGAAAAGCACTTACTGTGAGGTGTGAGGCAGTGAAAAGCACTTACTGTGAGGTGTGAGGCAGTGAAAAGCACTTACTCTGAGGTGTGAGGCAGGGCAGTGAGGTGTGAGGCAGTGAAAAGCACTTACTCTGAGGTGTGAGGCAGTGCAGTGAGGCACCTCCATCACAGCTCTACACTCACTCTTTGCTCTCTATCTATCCCACATCCATCGTGAATAATGTGACCTATCAGCCACCTCCATAGTTACACTGTGCAAAACATGAAGAAAATACTGTTGATTCTTGCAATCAATGTTATTTCGGCTGTGTCAATAAACTGGCTGTAAGTATATAAATATATATTCAAGCAAAAAATTGCTTCAATAATCGTGCTTTTAAATCAATATATCTCAAGTTATAGGGAGTAGCGTAGCGAGCAGTGTTGCCAGGATACCAATGTCAAATGAAAGTCTGGAAACCTGTAGACAGGATCTCACTCACGCACAAAGGTAAGTGAAGACTGTTTTCAACTGGGACTGTTCTCTGCGGGGTCTCATAAGACGTCTTTTGTTGAAAGTTCTTTTTTTTTTTATAGCGGGAGGCTTTTATATACCAAATTTTAAATTGTTATATGTGTGGGAGGTTTTCATGCATGGCAGATTATGAATTAAACTAATCGAAGGAATAAAAATGATGGAGACAGCATCGTTTCGCTAGTCCCGAGGGAGTTGTGGGTAGTGCTAGCCCTACGTCCTGTGGGTAGTGCTAGCCCTACGTCCTGTGGGTAGTGATAGCCCTATGTCCTGTGGGTAGTGCTAGCCCTACGTCCTGTGGGTAGTGCTAGCCCTACGTCCTGTGGGTAGTGCTAGCCCTACGTTCTTGTGGGTAGTGCTAGTGCTACGTTCTTGTGGGTAGTGCTAGCCCTACGTTCTTGTGGGTAGTGCTAGCCCTACGTCCTTGTGGGTAGTGCTAGCCCTACGTCCTGTGGGTAGTGCTAGCCCTACGTCCTGTGGGTAGTGCTAGCCCTGCGTCCTGTGGGTAGTGCTAGCCCTGCGTCCTGTGGGTAGTGCTAGCCCTGCGTCCTGTGGGTAGTGCTAGCCCTTCGTCCTGTGGGTAGTGCTAGCCCTACGTCCTGTGGGTAGTGCTAGCCCATCGTCCTGTGGTAGTGCTAGCCCTACGTCCTGTGAAGTGCTAGCCCTACGTCCTGTGGGTAGTGCTAGCCCTACGTCCTATGGGTAGTGCTAGCCCTTCGTCCTGTGGGTAGTGCTAGCCCTTCGTCCTGTGGGTAGTGCTAGCCCTTCGTCCTGTGGGTAGTGCTAGCCCTTCGTCCTGTGGGTAGTGCTAGCCCTTCGTCCTGTGGGTAGTGCTAGCCCTACGTCCCGTGGGTAATACTAGCCCTACGTCATGTGGTTAGTGCTAGCCCTTCGTCCTGTGGGTAATACTAGCCCTACGTCCTTGTGGATAATACTAGCCCTACGTCCTTGTGGGTAGTGCTAGCCCTACGTCCTTGTGGGTAGTGCTAACCCTACGTCCTGTGGGTAGTGCTAGCTATACGTCCTGTGGGTAATACTAGCCTTACGTCCTGTGGGCAGTGCTAGCCCTACGTCCTTGTGGGCAGTGCTAGTCCTACGTTCTTGTGGGTTGTGCTAGTCCTACGTCCTTGTGGGTAGTGCTAGCCCTACGTCCTTGTGGGTAGTGCTAGCCCTACGTCCTTGTGGGTAGTGCTAGTCCTACGTCCTTGTGGGTAGTGCTAGTCCTACGTCCTTGTGGGCAGTGCTAGTCCTACGTCCTTGTGGGTAGTGCTAGCCCTACGTTCTTGTGGGTAGTGCTAGTCCTACGTCCTTGTGGTAGTGCTAGTCCTACGTCCTTGTGGGTAATGCTAGTCCTACGTCCTTGTGGGTAGTGCTAGTCCTACGTCCTTGTGGGTAGTGCTAGTCCTACGTCCTTGTGGGTAGTGCTAGTCCTACGTCCTTGTGGTAGTGCTAGTCCTACGTCCTTGTGGGTAGTGCTAGTCCTACGTCCTTGTGGGTAGTGCTAGTCCTAAGTCCTTGTGGGTAGTGCTAGTCCTACGTCCTTGTGGGTAGTGCTAGTCCTACGTCCTTGTGGGTAGTGCTAGTCCTACGTCCTTGTGGGTAGTGCTAGTCCTACGTCCTTGTGGGTAGTGCTAGTCCTACGTCCTTGTGGGTAGTGCTAGTCCTACGTCCTTGTGGGTAGTGCTAGCCCTACGTCCTTGTGGGTAGTGCTAGCCCTACGTCCTTGTGGGTAGTGCTAGTCCTACGTCCTTGTGGGTAGTGCTAGTCCTACGTCCTTGTGGGCAGTGCTAGTCCTACGTCCTTGTGGGTAGTGCTAGCCCTACGTTCTTGTGGGTAGTGCTAGTCCTACGTCCTTGTGGTAGTGCTAGTCCTACGTCCTTGTGGGTAATGCTAGTCCTACGTCCTTGTGGGTAGTGCTAGTCCTACGTCCTTGTGGGTAGTGCTAGTCCTACGTTCTTGTGGGTAGTGCTAGTCCTACGTCCTTGTGGTAGTGCTAGTCCTACGTCCTTGTGGGTAGTGCTAGTCCTACGTCCTTGTGGGTAGTGCTAGTCCTACGTCCTTGTGGGTAGTGCTAGTCCTACGTCCTTGTGGGTAGTGCTAGTCCTACTTGGGTTTGGTGTGCCGGTGTATAAGTCAGGGGAAGCTCAGTGTAAAGTGAGTTTGGTAAGATAATCAAAAACCTTCCCGGAATTATATTTAGGAATGTAATAAATTTCAGTAATGAAGAAACACTAATATTGCTGAAAAAAAGAAAGAAAGCATTTTGCAATTAAACTCCTTATCATTATATTGAAAAAAGGTCGGTATTGGCTTCAAACACAACGATCGTTTTCAGATATATTCGAATCGTTGAGTTTCCAGGAGTAGAAATAATGATGGTAGTGGAACGTCATTTACCCTGCTAAGAGGCGCTTTGATTGTAGTGAAGGATCTTTGATCCAAAGTCTCCCGTAGCTCGGTTGGTAGCGCACTAGGCTCACACACTGAGGTTCGTAGTTCGATCACCTGTACGGATGGAAACAATGGGCGTGTTTCCTTAAGACACCTGCACTCCCTGTTCACCTAGCAGTAAATAGGTACTGGGTGTTAGTCGACTGGTGTGGGTCGCATCCTGGGGAACAAAAATTAACCTAAGTTGCCCGAAATACTCTACATAACCACAAGTTTTCTATATAGTATATCATTGATGTCAGCTATGGTCTGTATAAGTTGTGTCACATACTTGTAGACATAAAGATTACTATTATTATTTTTTTTATTTTTTTTATTAACACATCGGCCGATTCCCACCAAGGCAGGGTGGCCCGAAAAAGAAAAACTTTCATCATCATTCACTCCATCACTGTCTTGCCAGAAGGGTGCTTTACACTACAGTTATAAAACTGCAACATTAACACCCCTCCTTCAGAGTGCCGGCACTGTACTTCCCATCTCCAGAACTCAAGTCCGGCCTGCCGGTTTCCCTGAATCCCTTCATAAATGTTACTTTGCTCACACTCCAACAGCACGTCAAGTATTAAAAACCATATGCCTCCATTCACTCCTATCAAATACGCTCACACATGCTTGCTGGAAGTCCAAGCCCCTCGCACACAAAACTTCCTTTACCCCCTCCCTCCAACCTTTCCTAGGCCGACCCCTACCCCGCCTTCCCTCCACTACAGATTTATACACTCTCGAAGTCACTCTGTCTCGTTCCATTCTCTCTACATGTCCAAACCACCTCAACAACCCCTCCTCAGCTCTCTGGACAATCGTTTTGGTAATCCCGCACCTCCTCCTAATTTCCAAACTCCGAATTCTCTGCATTATATTCACACCACACATTGACCTCAGACATGACATCTCCACTGCCTCCAGCCTTCTCCTCGTTGCAACATTCATCACCCATGCTTCACACCCATATAAGAGCGTTGGTATAACTATACTCTCATACATTCCCTCTTTACTTCCATAGACAAGGTTCTTTGTCTCCACAGACTCCGAAGTGCTCCACTCACCCTTTTCCCTCATCAATTCTATGATTCACCTCATCCTTCATAGACCCATCCGCCGACATGTCCACTCCCAAATATCTGAATACATTCACCTCCTCCATACTCTCTCCTCCAATCTGATATCCAATCTTTCGTCACCTATTCTTTTTGTTATCCTCATCACCTTACTCTTTCCTATATTCACTTTCAATTTTCTTCTTTTACACACCCTACCAAATTCATCCACCAACCTCTGCAGCTTCTCTTCAGAATCTCCCAAAAGCACAGTGTCATCAGCACAAAGCAACTGTGACAACTCCCACTTTGTATTTGCTTCTTTATCTTTTAGCCCAACACCTCTTGCCAAGACCCTCGCATTCACTTCTCTTACAACCCCATCTATAAATATATTGAACAACCACGGTGACATCACACATCCTTGTCTAAGGCCCACTTTTACTGGGAAATAGTCCCCTTCCCTCCTACACACTCTAACCTGAGCCTCACTATCCTCATAAAAACTCTTCACTGCTTTCAGTAACCTTCCTCCTATTCCATACACCTGCAACATCTGCCACATTGCCCCCTATCTACCCTATCATACGCCTTTTCCAAATCCATAAATGCCACAAAAACATCTTTACCCTTATCCAAATACTGTTCACCTATATGTTTCACTGTAAACACTTGGTCTACACACCCCTACCTTTCCTAAAGCCCCTTGTTCATCTGCTATCCTGCTTTCTGTTTTACTCTTAATTCTTTCAATAATAACTCTACCATACACTTTACCAGGTACACTCAACAGACTTATTCCCCTATAATTTTTGCACTCTCTTTTGTCCCCTTTGCCTTTATACAAAGGAACAATACACGCTCTCTGCCAATCCCTAGGTACCTTACCCTCTTCCATACATTTATTAAATAATAGCACCAACCACTCCAAAATTATATCCCCACCTGCTTTTAACATTTCTATCTTTATCCCATCAATCCCAGCTGCCTTACCCCTTTCATTCTACCCACTGCCTCACGAACTTCCCTACACCCACAACTGGCTCTTCCACACTCCTACAAGATGTTATTCCTCCTTGCCCTACACACGAAATCACAGCTTCCCTGTCTTCATCAACATTTAACAAATCCTCAAAATATTCTCTCCATCTTCCCGATACCTCTAACTCTCCATTTAATAACTCTCCTCTCCTATTTTTAACTGTCAAATCCATTTGTTCTCTAGGCTTCCTCAACTTATTAATCTCATTCCAAAACTTTTTCTTATTTTCAACAAAATTTGCTGATAACATCTCACCCACTCTCTCATCTGCTCTCTTTTTTCATTGCTTCACCACTCTTTTAACCTCTCTTTTTCTCTCCATATACTCTTCCCTCCTTGCATCACTTCTACTTTGTAAAAACCTCTCATATGCTAACTTTTTCTCCCTTACTACTCTCTTTACATCATCATTCCACCAATCGCTCCTCTTCCCTCCTGCACCCACTCGCCTGTAACCACAAACTTCTGCTGAACACTCTAACACTACATTTTTAAATCTACCCCATACATTTTCGACCCCATTGCCTACACTCTCACTAGCCCATCTATCCTCCAATAGTTGTTTATATCTTACCCTAACTGCCTCCTCTTTTAGTTTATAAACCTTCACCTCTCTTTTACTTACTGATTCTATTTTCCTTGTATCCCATCTACCTTTTACTCCCACTGTAGCTATAACTAAAAGTGATCTGATATATCTGTAGCCCCTCTATAAACATGCACATCCTGAAGTCTACTCAACAGTCTTTTATCTACCAATACATAGTCCAACAAACTACTGTCATTACGCCCTACATCATATCTTGTATACTTATTTATCCTCTTTTTCTTAAAATATGTATTACCTATAACTAAACCCCTTTCTATACAAAGTTCAATCAAAGGGCTCCCATTATCATTTACACCTGGCACCCCAAACTTACCTACTACACCCTCTCTGCATGTTTCTCCCACTTTAGCATTTAGGTCCCCTACCACAATTACTCTCTCATTTGGTTCAAAAGTTCCTATACATTCGCTTAACATCTCCCAAAATCTCTCTCTCTCCTCTACACTCCTCTCTTCTCCAGGTGCATACACGCTTATTATGACCCACTTTTCGCATCCGACCCTTATTTTAATCCACATAATCCTTGAATTTACACATTTATATTCCCTCTTTTCCTTCCATAACTGATCCTTCAACATTATTGCTACCCCTTCCTTAGCTCTAACTCTCTCAGATACTCCTGACTTAATCCCATTTATTTCTCCCCACTGAAACTCGCCTACCCCTTCAGCTTTGTTTCGCTTAGGGCCAGGACATCCAACTTCTTTTCATTCATAACATCGGCAATCATCTCTTTCTTATCATCCGCACTACATCCACGCACATTCAGACAACCCAATTTTATAAAGTTTTTCTTCTTCTCGTTTTTAGTAGATTTGTACAGGAGAAGGGGTTACTAGCCCATTGCTCCCGGCATCTTAGTCGCCTCATACGACACGCATGGCTTACGGAGGAAAGATTCTTTTCCACTTCCCCATGGACAATAGAGAAAATAAAAAGAACAAGAGCTATTAAGAAAAAGAAGAAAAACCTAGATGTGTGTATGTATATATATGCATGTGTATGCCAGTGTAGTGTGACCTAAAGTGTAAGTAGAAGTAGCTAGATATACCTGTTATCCAGCGTGTTTATGAGACAGAAAAAAGACACCAGCAATCCTACCATCATGTAAAACAGTTTCAGGTTTCTGTTTCACAGTCACCTGGCAGGACGGTAGTACCTCCCTGGGTGGTTGCTGTCTACCAACCTACTTGTAGAAATAAAGATTATTATTATTATTATTATTATTATTATTATTATTATTAAGAACTGGAGAAACACTCCAATAATTTCCTGGATCAGACCTGATTACCTTCCAATTTCCCAGAGGCAGCATAACCATGACGGGTTTATTATTTTTACTATTATTATTATAAAAACTGGAGATACCCTCCTATTTTTTCTGAATCATACCTAATTACCTTCCATTTTCCTTTCGTGAGTACAGACAACACGCATGCTATTATTAAATTGACGGGAAGAACTAAACCCGTCATGGTTATGCTGCCTCTGGGAAATTGGAAGGTAATCAGGTCTGATCCAGGAAATTATTGGAGTGTTTCTCCAGTTCTTAATAATAATAATAATAATAATAATAATAATAATAATAATAATCTTTATTTCTACAAGTACATGATACAACTTAGAGACTTTGCTTGTCTTGATAAGGTGAAGCATTGTTATGGGGCTTTGCATAACAAGGGGCTTTGCATAACAAGGGGCTTTCTATATAGTAATATGTCATTGATGTCAGCTCGGCCTGTATACCATGTACATGTACTTGTAGTAAATAAATATATTATTATTATATTATTAACAGAATGAGTGACACTGCCCGGGGCTGTCGTTATGGCGGTGTGTTTTCTGTTTGGCTGGGTTTACAGCCTGGTACTGTCTGGGTGACAGTACCAGGCTGTCACCCAGGACAGTCTTTAGTGATATATTTACTCACTGGATAGCAATACCCACTTAGGATTATCTTTATAGGGACACTGACTCATAGGATGAGATAATTTTTTTTTTTTATATATACAGATGAGTTTTACAGGTCAAGAGCTGTTATCCAACTTCAGTTCATTTTAAAGCCCAGCCCTATCTTAGGTATACTACCACCCCCCAGGATGCCACGCACACCAGTCGACTGACACCCAGGTACTTGCTGACTGCTAGAAGAAAAGAGGCAGTAGGTGTTAGGGAACATGCCCAAATTTTCTACCCATTCCGGGAATCGAATTACGGACACTCAGTATGTAAGGTGGGTGCGTTTCCAACAGAACCACAGGACACCCAACTTCGATGCGATATATCGGAGAAAATTTGCCTATGGAAAAATAAACATAAATGAAGCATAATATGATCCTTTATTGACAACGTTTCGCCCACACGGTGGGCTTTATCAAGTCACAAATTTGTGACTGATCAGTTTTTAACTTGATAAAGCCCACTGGACGAAACGTAGTCAATAAAAGAACACATTATACTTAATTATTGTTAATTTTACCATCGCGTCAGTATTTTATACCATTTATCTACAAACTTTCCTTAACCTGGTATATCACATGAGTGGTTGTTGGCTGACCTTGTACTGCCGCCTCCCGTCCGCCAAGAAAATTGTCTCAAAGATTCCTCTTTGAGACATTATCTGGTAGGGAACGTCAGTGCAGGTGTTGTCTAGCAGATGTGGGGGGGGGGGGGCGCAGAGCTGTATGACCCTTATGGGTTTAATGCTTAGTTATGATTATAATAATAGATGTGGTTTGACGACTCTAAACTGGTGCTCCCCTCCCCAACACCAGGTTACAGACCCAATGTAAAATCTACCTATAAGCGTTAGATTTCTTCCGAACTGTCGTTCGTGTGTGTTTTGTATGCGTGCTACGAATAGACTCAAATAAACAATGGTTATAATCATAAGTATAATTGTTCAAGGGGTGGACGGATAAGCCAGTGGAAGGCTCGTCCTGCTTCCTGACAAACCAAGTGCTACGGATGACACCACCTGTGAAATAATTGTTATTCTTAGATTACGTTTCCTTGGGGTTGTTTTGGCGAGGTTAGACTTGTTTAGGGTAGGAATATTTTGGTTAAAAAAACACGGAACGGGTGGGGTTCAAACCTCACCCGTTTCGTAGTTTGTTGCAATTGTGATATTACGATTTCGTGAGTTATTTATGTTATATATACCCATGTTTGTATTGGTTAGGTTATGTTTGCTCAGGACTGACCTACGTCTGGCAGATGGTGCATTTTCTTCTGAACTCTAAAATAATGAAACAAAGATTGCTAATTAAATATCTAGGTGTGTTAAGTTGCATTTACTAGAATGAAAATATCTGAGAGACGAGTCCGCTTGTGTTAACATGCAGGTTCACATCTCAGCTTGTGTTGCTCATTTGTCTTCAGTGGAGTTTCATGATGGAGTTAAAGACTCTTCATTCAAGGAATTGAACGGTCTTCCCATTCCCTGGATCAAGCCTGAGTACCCCCATTACTCAGGCACTGTATGACCCAAACTGATTTAGCGATACTTTATAAAAATAATAATAGTAATAATAATATTGGTATTATTATTATTATTACTATTATTATTAATCCTCACTCACCTCAAATATCTTTACCTTCCTCTTCCTTCCCGAGCTCCTTTTCCCTCTCTCATTACTTCCCTCTTCCCTTCATTCCTGCCCTTCACCCCTAGCCCCTCCGTCCCTGCCCTGTCCCACTGACCAGGCTGGTTGTCATTTTAGCAGAGGGACGTGGCCTGTAATCGAGACTAAACTCCCCTGTAATTATGCTCAACCCTCTCAGCGAAGCGCTTGCAGGCCCACCAACATCAAAACTCTTTGCAGAAATTGCACAGTACTGACCCCATCACCAACACGTGTCAGCTCTCCCTCCACTAACCCGTCGTTGCCGCGCCTTCAAGGGAGTGTTTAAGGGGTGAGTTCAAAAGGTGTTTAGTATTATCAGGAGAAGAAAGATATTTAGGGGTTCTAAATGGGAGCATTTTAATTTATGGGGCGTGGTGTTAAATTTGATGGGGTGTGAAGGGAAAGAAGGATTTCGGGAGGGTAACTTGGAGTGTCTAGGACACATATACAACACATACGTATCTTTATTATGGGAACGTTACGCCACACAGTGGCTTCATCAGTCCAATACTCAGAAGAATGGTGAAGATCGGAAGGAGTTTGAGGTAATCAGTCTTTCAGTCTTATCAAGATTGATGGACTGATTATATCGACTCCAGGCTGAGGGACTGATTACCTCAAACTCTTTCTGATATTCCTCAGTCTTCTTTGTATAGGACTGATGAAGCCACTGTGTGGCGAAACGTTTCCTCAATAAAGATACCCAAGTGTTGCACATGTGTCCAAATTATCGTTTTGTTGGTTCTGTGAAGCATTGATCTCCGAGTCAGGGACGTTCAGAGGCTGGTGACGTTCAGGGGCTGGGTACGTTCAGAGGCTGGTGACGTTCAGGGGCTGGTGACGTTCAGAGGCTGGTGACGTTCAGGGGCTGGTGACGTTCAGGGGCTGGTGACGTTCAGAGGCTGGGTACGTTCAGAGGCTGGTGACGTTCAGAGGCTGGTGACGTTCAGGGGCTGGTGACGTTCAGGGGCTGGTGACGTTCAGAGGCTGGTGACGTTCAGGGGCTGGTGACGTTCAGAGGCTGGTGACGTTCAGAGGCTGGGTACGTTCAGAGGCTGGTGACGTTCAGAGGCTGGTGACGTTCAGGGGCTGGTGACGTTCAGGGCAGGACGTTCAGAGGTGGTACGTTCAGAGGCTGGTGTACGTTCAGGGCTGGTGACGTTCAGGGCTGGTGACGTTCAGAGGCTGGTGACGTTCAGAGGCTGGTGACGTTCAGGGCTGGTGACGTTCAGGGCTGGTGACGTTCAGGGCTGGTGACGTTCAGAGGCTGGTGACGTTCAGGGGCTGGTGACGTTCAGGGGCTGGTGACGTTCAGGGGCTGGTGACGTTCAGAGGCTGGTGACGTTCAGGGCTGGGACGTTCAGGGGCTGGTGACGTTCAGGGCTGGTGACGTTCAGAGGCTGGTGACGTTCAGAGGCTGGTGACGTTCAGAGGCTGGTGACGTTCAGGGGCTGGTGACGTTCAGGGGCTGGTGACGTTCAGAGGCTGGTGACGTTCAGAGGCTGGTGACGTTCAGGGGCTGGTGACGTTCAGGGGCTGGTGACGTTCAGAGGCTGGTGACGTTCAGAGGCTGGTGACGTTCAGGGGCTGGTGACGTTCAGGGGCTGGTGACGTTCAGGGGCTGGTGACGTTCAGAGGCTGGTGACGTTCAGGGCTGGTGACGTTCAGGGCTGGTGACGTTCAGGGCTGGTGACGTTCAGAGGCTGGTGACGTTCAGGGCTGGTGACGTTCAGGGCTGGTGACGTTCAGGGGCTGGTGACGTTCAGGGCTGGTGACGTTCAGGGCTGGTGACGTTCAGGGCTGGTGACGTTCAGGGCTGGTGACGTTCAGAGGCTGGTGACGTTCAGAGGCTGGTGACGTTCAGGGCTGGTGACGTTCAGGGCTGGTGACGTTCAGGGGCTGGTGACGTTCAGAGGCTGGTGACGTTCAGGGGCTGGTGACGTTCAGAGGGCTGGTGACGTTCAGAGGCTGGTGACGTTCAGAGGCTGGTGACGTTCAGGGCTGGTGACGTTCAGGGGCTGGTGACGTTCAGGGGCTGGTGACGTTCAGGCTGGTGACGTTCAGGGGCTGGTGACGTTCAGAGGCTGGTGACGTTCAGGGGCTGGTGACGTTCAGGGGCTGGTGACGTTCAGAGGCTGGTGACGTTCAGGGGCTGGTGACGTTCAGAGGCTGGTGACGTTCAGGGGCTGGTGACGTTCAGAGGCTGGTGACGTTCAGGGGCTGGTGACGTTCAGGGGCTGGTGACGTTCAGGGGCTGGTGACGTTCAGGGGCTGGTGACGTTCAGAGGCTGGTGACGTTCAGGGGCTGGTGACGTTCAGGGGCTGGTGACGTTCAGGGGCTGGTGACGTTCAGGGGCTGGTGACGTTCAGGGGCTGGTGACGTTCAGAGGCTGGTGACGTTCAGGGGCTGGTGACGTTCAGAGGCTGGTGACGTTCAGGGGCTGGTAACTAAGTCTTGCAAAGCAACTTTTACAGAGACAATGTTGCACTTGTGTTGACCTTCATCACTGGATATTCATGTTTTATTAGAGGATATTTAAGCTTTATTAGAGGATATTTAAGCTTAATTAGATGATAATGCACTCTTATCAGAGGATATATGAAGGTACTAAGACGTGCTTCAAGGTTTTCAAAAGACCTGCAGCATTTATAATTGAATTTAGGGGCTACAATAATTATTAACCTAATATTATGCAAATATCGCTAACAAGCTATACAGGATGCAAAACAACCACGGGGGGAGGGGGGGAGTTGAACGATAGCTCCAGGTTTTTCGTGTTGCAATCAACACATCATCAGGAGCTTGCAATGCTGCAGAAAACAGGAGGTCCAAGCAAATACGATCACAGGGAACGAACACCCTTGCTGGAGTGAGGTTCACTCCAGCAAGGGTGTTCGTTCCCTGTGTTCGTATTTGCTTGGACCTCCTCTTTTCTGCAGCATTGCAAGCTCCTGACGATGTGTTGATTGCAACACGAAAGGCTTAGAGCCATCGTTCACCACCTCCCCCCCCCTTGTGGTTGTTTTGCATTACCTAATATATGTTTCTAGAGATTCGTTGGAGTTATACACAGAATTGTAAGAGGGTGTTAAGGGAGTGTTACAAGCATTGAAACCACATTAAGTCATTTCCAAAGTGTAATAAGGCATTCAAGGGGTGTTTCAAGGGGTGTTTCAAGGGGTGTTTCAAGGGGTGTTTCAAGGGTGTTTCAAGGAGTGTTTCAAGGGGTGTTTCAAGGGGTGTTTCAAGGGGTGTTTCAAGGAGTGTTTCAAGGGGTGTTTCAAGGGGTGTTTCAAGGGGTGTTTCAAGGGGTGTTTCAAGGGGTGTTTCAAGGAGTGTTTCAAGGGTGTTTCAAGGAGTGCTTCAAGGGTATTTCAAGGTGTCAGGTGTTTCAAGGGGTGTTTCAAGGGGTGTTTCAAGGGGTGTTTCAAGGGGTGTTTCAAGGGGTGTTTCAAGGAGTGTTCCCATTAGTTCTTCATGAAGGGAATATTTCCACCTGCCGTTGGTAGCGCACTCAGCTCACACATTGAGGTCCGTGGTTAGATCCCCGGTACGGGTGGAAACATTGGGGGTGTTTCCTTAAGACACCTGGTGTCCCTGTTCAGCTAGCAGCAAGTACGTACCTGGGTGTTAGTCGACTGGTGTGGGTCGCTTCCTGGGGATTAAAATTATCCTTATTTGCCTTAACTGCTCTGCATAACCACGAGATTTCTATATAATATGTCATTGATGTCAGCTATGGTCTTTATAAGTTGTATTATGTACTTGTAGAAATGAAAATGATAATTTATTATTATAATTATTATTAAAGTCAAAATCTCGCCTGAAGCCTCTTTGCGCATAGAGAAATAGCTGGGTACGTTGTATATCCGTATGGTTATACTGGGATATTTACTTGAGAAGTGATCCTCAGGCGCCTGTGACCACTTACAAGAGTACGTTGTATATTCTCAGTCTCTCATTCACCGCAAGGAGTAGTGGGGGCTTGATCCTCTGTCTGATAATCAGGGTCCTGAGGTATAACACACAAGACTCCTCGGGAAGGGACTCCTGCTGGTTCACTGCTCTTGTTGACTGCATGTAAACACCAGCCTATCTCCCTTACACTTTATCTTACAGTGACACTGGTTATACCACAGTGACAGCGGTTATACCACAGTGACAGCAGTTATACCACAGTGACAGTTATTATACCACAGTGAGAGCAGTTATACGATAGTGACAGCGGTTATACCACAGTGACAGTGATTATACCACAGTGACAGCAGTTATACGATAGTGGCAGCAGTTATACCACAATGACAGCGGTTATATCACAGTGACAGCGGTTATACCACAGTGACAGCGGTTATGCCACAGTGACAGCGGTTATACCACAGTGAGAGCGGTTATACCACAGTAACAGCGGTTATACCACAGTGACAGCGGTTATATGATAGTGACAGCAGTTATACCACAGTGACAGCGGTTATACCACAGTGACAGCGGTATTACCACAGTGGCAGCGGTTATACCACAGTGACAGCGGTTATACCACAGTGACAGTGATTATACCACAGTGACAGCAGTTATACGATAGTTGCAGCAGTTATACCACAATGACAGCGGTTATACCACAGTGACAGCGGTTATACCACAGTGACAGCGGTTATGCCACAGTGACAGCGGTTATACCACAGTGAGAGCGGTTATACCACAGTAACAGCGGTTATACCACAGTGACAGCGGTTATATGATAGTGACAGCAGTTATACCACAGTGACAGCGGTTATACTACAGTGACAGCGGTATTACCACAGTGGCAGCGGTTATACCACAGTGACAGCGGTTATACCAAAGTGACAGCGGTTAAACCACAGTGACAGTGGTTATACCACAGTGACAGCGGTTATACCACAGTGACAGCGGTTATACCACAGTGACAGCGGTTAAACCACAGTAACAGTTGTTATACCACAGTAACAGTGGTTATACCACAGTGACAGCGGTTATATGATAGTGACAGCAGTTATACCACAGTTACGGTGGTTATACCACAGTGACAGCGGTTAAACCACAGTGACAAGGTTATACCACAGTGACAGCGGTTATACACAGTGACAGCGGTTAAACCACAGTAACAGTGGTTATACCACAGTGACAGCGGTTATATGATAGTGACAGCAGTTATACCACAGTTACGGTGGTTATACCACAGTGACAGCAGTTATTTAACAGGACAACAATTATATGACAATGAAAACAGTTATATGACAGTAACAGCGGTTATTTTACAGAGTCAGCGGTTAAACGACAATAACAGCTGTTATAAGACAGTAACAGTGGTAAGATGACAGTGAAAGCAGTAATATGACAGGAACAGCGGTTATATGACAGTGACAGCGGTTACATGACAGTGACAGCGGTTACATGACAGTGACAGCGGTTACATGACAGTGACAGCGGTTACATGACAGTGACAGCGGTTACATGACAGTGACAGCGGTTACATGACAGTAACAGCGGTTACATGACAGTGACAGCGGTTACATGACAGTGACAGCGGTTACATGACAGTGACAGCGGTTACATGACAGTGACAGCAGTTACATGACAGTGACAGCGGTTACATGACAGTAACAGCGGTTACATGACAGTGACAGCTGTTACATGACAGTGACAGCAGTTACATGACAGTGACAGCGGTTACATGACAGTAATAACGGTTACAAGACAGTAACAACGGTTTCATGACAGTGATAATGACAACGTACTACATATCAGTGACAACGATTATATTATGTTACACGCTATATTATAGTTACAACGACTTATAGTTACAACGATTATATTATACGTATACAACGACTATATTATAGTTACTACTATATCAGTGACAACGATTATATTATAGTTACTACGGCTATATTATAGTTACAACGACTATATTATAGTTACAACGACTATATTATAGTTACAACGACTATATTATAGTTACATCCACTACGTTATAGTTACAACGACTATATTATAGTTACTACGGCTATATTATAGTTACAACGACTATATTATAGTTACTACGGCTATATTATAGTTACAACGACTATATTATAGTTACTACGGCTATATTATAGTTACAACGACTATATTATAGTTACTACGACTATATTATAGTTACAACGACTATATTATAGTTACAACGACTATATTATAGTTACAACGACTATATTATAGTTACAACGACTATATTATAGTTACTACGGCTATATTATACTTACAACGACTATATTATACTTACAACGACTATATTATACTTACAACGACTATATTATAGTTACAACGACTATATTATAGTTACAACGACTATAATATAGTTACAACGACTATATTATAGTTACAACGACTATATTATAGTTACTACGGCTATATTATATTGACGACTATGACAGCGTCTGAGGCGATGTTTGTAAAACAGAGACGGCAATTGTGACACAGGAACGACGATCATGACACAGAAGTGACGATCATGACACAGGAACGACGATGACACAGGAACGACGATCATGACATAGGAACGACGATCATAACACAGGAACGACGATCATGACACAAGAACGACGATCGTGACACAGGAACGACGATCATTACATAGGAACGACGATCATACACATAAACGACGATCATGACACAGGAACGACGATAACACAGGAACGACGATAATGTCACAGGAACGATGTTCATGACACAGGAACGACAATAATGACACAGGAACGGCGATCATGACACAAGAACGATGATCATAACACAGAAACGATGATCATAACACAGGAACGACGATCATGACACAGGAACGACGATCATGACACAAGAGCGACGATCATAACACAGGAACGATGATCATAACACATGAACGATGATCATAAGACAGGAACGACGATCATGACACAGAAACGACGATAATGACACAGGAACGATCATGACATAGGAACGACGATCATAACACAGGAACGACGATTATGACACAGGAACGACGATCATGACACAGGAACGACGATCATGACACAGGAACGACGATCATGACACAGAAACGACGATAATGACACAGGAACGATCATGACATAGGAACGACGATCATAACACAGGAACGACGATCATGACACAGGAACGACGATCATGACACAGGAACGACGATCATGATACAGGAACGACGATCGTATTACAGGAACGACGATCATATCACAGGAACGGCGATCATGTCCGTAGAACGAGGATTGCACATAAACGAATGGCGATTATAACACAGGAATGCCGATTATGATTCAGGAACGACGATTATAATACACGAATGACGATTATAACACACGAATGACGATTATAACAAAGGAACAGCGATTATAACATAGGAATGACGATTATAACACACGAATGACGATTATAACAAAGGAACAGCGATTATAACACACGAATGACGATTATAACACAAGAATGACGATTATAACACACGAATGACGATTATAACAAAGGAACACCGATTATAACACAGGAATGAGGATTATAACAGGAATGAGGATTCTAACAGGGACGAAAATTATAACACAGGAACAATGATTATAACATGAACGGCGATTATAACACTGGAATGACGATTATAACAGAGGGACGACGATTTTAACACAGGAACGACGATTATAGCAGGAATGAAGATTATCACACTGGAGCAACAGTTATAACACAGGAATGACGATTATAACACAGGAATGATGATTATAACACAGGAACGACGATTATAATATAGGAACGACGATTATAATATAGGAACGACGATTATAAGAGAGACGAATATTTTAACACATGACCAACGATTATGAGACAATTATTCACTGGTCATAAGTCATTTTCTGGCCAATGATATTACACTAATTTATGGGTAAGTTTGTGGTGCTGATTCCGAATATGTCATCGGTTTTTATTACTTGGCTCAAATTTTTCATAAATTTGGTATTCTATTGAAAAACATAAAAGATATGAAAAATATATTGATCAAGCTGGGCTAAATTACAGATCGCACTGAATATATTCTAGTACTTCCTTCTATGTTCATTTTATGTAAGATGATACCACTAATTTCTGCATATAAAAACGATTTTCTTCTATGTTGGTCATCGGGACAGTCCCGTTGGAGGCTCCAGCAGTAGTCTGCCATGGAAATAAATGGTATAAAATACCGACACAATGGAAAAATAAACACATAAGCAGTATAATGTGATCCTTTATTGACAACGTTTCGCCCACGCAGTGGGCTTTTTCGAGTCAGTCTGTGACTCGATAAAGCCCACTGCGTGGGCGAAACGTTGTCAATAAAGGATCACATTATACTGCTTATGTGTTTATTTTTCCAGTATTCTGCCATCATGTGTGTGTTCCATCTGCCTTGATACCTTTCCTCCATCACCTTTATATCTTGATGGAACTTCTTCCCTTGTTCCTCACTGACTTCACAAAGGTTATGGAGAAAGTGAACCTTTATACTCATATTAGTACCTAGATTCTTAAAGCTTGTCAGGATGTTTTGCACCAGTTCTTCATAATTGTCTTCTCTGTGATTACCCAAGAAGTTCTTGACAACTGACACATAACTGCACCATGCAGAAACTTCTACACCATTCATGCATTTTATGAAATTAGAATTCTTTATAAGCTATCAAATCTGAGGACCATCAAAGATTCCAGCTTTCAGTTTTTCCATACTTAGTCCAGGGAACCATCTACAAATGTATTTGAAGTAATTGCCATCTTTGTCCAAGGCCTTAACGAACTGCTTCATTAGTCCTAAGTTAATGTGGAGTGTTGCCATAATAATGTTATCCCTGTCAACCAATGACTCGTTAATAATGTTTGCTGCACCTACCGTCATGATGCACCTACCGTCATGATGCACCTACTGTCATGATGAATCCCCTCCTTGACGCTGGTGAGGGAATCTTGATGTATGGGGTTCTATATGTGCTCCAGTTCTCTGAATTGACCCTGAATGCCTTCAATTCCCCCCCCCCTTCCACAGGCGGTGTATAATTCCTACGGGTTAAGCGCTCCCCATAATAATAATAATAATAATAATTGAAGGTCAAGGTCATGTCCCTTTTGTCCAATGATCTGGCTTCGCTCTACTGTCCCACAAACTGATGAAAAAGGGCACTTTCTATATCCACTCTCTTGCCCAATCATGAAGTGTACCATCTTCAGATAAAAACAAAGCTTCTGCAATACCATTTTGATATTTTCGTATTCTTTAAGTTTTGTTGAGTGAGCAATTGGAAGAGATGCATATTGATTGTCATTGTGCAATAAAACACATTTGAAGCTTCTAATGGAGATGTCCATAAACAGCCGCCAGTCTCCTGGTAGATATTCAAGTCTCATTCGAAGAAGTAGTCCAGGGATGTTATTACAGTATACAAGTTCTCCATCTTGGCTGAAGTAAGGAAGGAGTTCAACTCTCTTGTCCGATAAGCTGTTATTTTAACTTCTTGTTGTAGACAGTTCTTCTCGTTTAGTCTGGAAGCTAAAAGTTCAGATGCTTGCTTTGACAGAGTGAGGTCACGTATCATATCACTGAGTTGTTCTTGGTAGAACTGCTGGGGTGATGAAATTCTTACTTCATATTCACTTCCATTGTTATCACCTGTGTTACATCCTAAACCCTGAGTTTCTTCAACACCTGACAAGGGAAGGTCAGGCAGTGTTGTAAACACTGGTATGGGAACATCTTCACTGTGTGGCACAGGTCTCCTGGATGACTCTAAATCAGGATATTCCCACCTACTGCTATTTTAGAATTCAGGAACACCAATATACCCTAAATAGCTTAAAATTTCTTTGGCAACGAAAATAGTTTCTTCTGTTGTTGTTGACAAATAACATATGACATAACACAGTAACGGCGATTACAACCCGGTAACAATGATTATTACACAGACGATGATTATTTTTTTTTAACACATAGGCCGTTTCCCACCAAGGCAGGGTGGCCCGACAAAGAAAATCTTTCATCATCACTCACTCCATCACTGTCTTGCCAGAGACGTGCTTACACTACAGCTACAAAACATCAACATTAACACCTCTCCTTCAGAGTGCAGACACTGTACTTCCCATCTCCAGGAATCAAGTCCGGCCTGCCGGTTTCCTTGAATCCCTTCATAAATGTTACCTTGCTTACACTCCAACAGCACGTCAAGTCCTAAAAACCATTTGTCTCCATTCGCTCCTATCTAACACGCTCACACACGCTTGCTGGAAGTCCAAACGCCTCGCACACAAAACCTCCTTTACCCCCTCCCTCCAACCTTTTCTAGGCCGACCCCTACCCTGCCTTCCCTCCACTACAGATTTATACACTCTCGAAGTCATTCTATTTTGATCCAGCCTCTCTACATGTCCAAACCATCTCAATAACCCCTCCTCAGCCCTCTGGATAATAGTTTTGGTAATCCCATATGACATCTCCACTGCCTCCAGCCTTCTCCTTGTTGCAACATTCACAACCCATGTCTCACACCCATACAAGAGTGTTGGTATAAGTATACTCTCATACATTCCCCTCTTTGCTTTCATGGATAAAGTTCTCTGTCTCCACAAGTTCCTCAGTGCACCACTCACCTTTTTCCCCTCGTTAATTCTATGATTCACCTCATCCTTCATAGACCCATCTGCTGACACATCCACTCCATAGGTGGAGTCTCTGACTCTCTGAACACATTCACCTCCTCCATACTCTCTCCCTCCAATCTGATATCCAATCTTCCGTTATCTAATTTTTTGTTATCCTCATCTCCTTACTCTTTCCTATATTCACTTTTAATTTCCTTCTTTTAGATACCCTACCAAACTCATCCACCAACCTCTTCAACTTCTCTTCAGAATCCCCCAAAAGCACAGTGTCATCAGCAAAGAGCAACTGTGACAACTCCCACTTTGTGTTAGATTCTTTATCTTTTAACCCCACACCTCTTGCCAACACCCGAGCATTCACTTCTCTTACAACTACATCTATAAATTTATTGAACAACCATGGTGACATCACACATCCGTGTCTAAGGCCTACTTTTACTGGGAAATAATCTCCCTCTCTTCTACATACTCTAACCTGAGCCTCACTATCCTCGTAAAAACTTTTCACCGCTTTCAATAACCTACCTCCTATTCCATACATTTGCAACATCTGCCACATTGCTCCCCTATCCACCCTGTCATACGCCTTTTCCAAATCCATAAATGCCACAAACACCTCTTTACCCTTATCTAAATATTGTTCATCTATATGTTTCACTGCAAACACTTGGTCTACACACCCCCTACCCTTCCTAAAGCCTCCTTGTTCATCTGCTATCCTGCTCTCCGTCTTACTCTTAATTCTTCCAATAATAACTCTACCATATACTTTACCAGGTATACTCAACAGACTTATTCCCCTATAATTTTTACACTCTCTTTTGTCCCCTTTGCCTTTATACAAAGGAACTATGCATGCTCTCTACCAATCCCTAGGTACCTTACCCTCTTCCATACATTTATTAAATAAAAACACTAACCACTCCAAAACTATATCCCCACCTGTCTTTAACATTTCTATCTTTATCCCATCAATCCCAGCTGCTTTACCCCCTTTCATTCTACTCACTGCCTCACAAACTTCCTCCACACTCACAACTGGCTCCTCCTCACTCCTACAAGATGTTATTCCTCCTTGCCCTATACACGAAATCACAGCTTTCCTGTCTTCATCAACATTTAACATTTCCTCAAAATATTCCCTCCATCTTCCCGATACTTCTAACTCTCCATTTAATAACTCTCCTCTCCTATTTTTAACTGTCAAATCCATTCTTTCCCTAGGCTTTCTCAACTTATTAATCTCACTCCAAAACTTTTTCTTATTTTCAGCAAAATTTGTTGATAACATCTTACCCACCCTCTCATTTGCTCTCTTTTTACATTGCTTCACCACTCTCTTAACCTCTCTTTTTCTCTCCATATACTCTTCCCTCCTTGCATCATTTCTTCTTTGTAAAAACCTCTCATATGCTAACTTTTTCTCTCTTACTACTCTCTTTACATCATCATTCCACCAATCGCTCTTCCCTCCCGCACCCACTTTCCTATAACCACAAACTTCTGCTGAACACTCTAGCACTATATTCTTAAACTTACCCCATACCTCTTCTACCCCATTGCCTATACTCTCACTAGCCCATCTGTCCTCCAACAGTTGTTTATATCTTACCCTAACCGCCTCCTCCTTTAGTTTATAAATCTTCACTTCTCTCAGACGATGATTAATACACAGCAATTACGATTACTGCACAAATAACGATCATTTCACAAGCGACGATTATTACACAGAATGAGGATTAATAATATATTTTGTCATTTGTCCAGGCTGGTGTCTCTCAGGACCGTGTTCTTAGCATCACTCTTTTTCACCGCTTGCTTCTGTTCTCCCATTCGATATTTGGTTGTGTTTTCCACTGGGCCACTAGGCATGTGTTTTAATTTCCTATTTCTAAAATACATCAGATTACTTTTACAAGAAGCTGTTGTCCTTAATACCGCGTTATACTTGTATAATTTCCGTATGATTTCTCGGCTTTATTTTTTATTACCTCCCTGAATGCAACTTTCCATACCCGGCTGAATCTCCTTGCAACCTCTCTTTTGTCTCCATTCTGTCCTAATCTTATCGAAATTGTATTATGGCGACCAGATATATTCTACAGCCTCTCCCGCAACTCTTTCTAAACTTGATCCCGTTCATCATTGTGGATTACGTTTGTGTCAAAGTGCTTTTCGCTCCTCCCCTGTCGAGAGCCTATATGCAGAGGCGAATACTCCGAATATCTTTACATGATCAAAGTAATAACCATTGTCTCCGTTATTTTGTCCGATCTCATTCAAATTCAATTCAAATTCAAATTCAAATTCTTTATTTCTAGTAATATACAGAGTGGGGTGTAATTATAGTAATGTACATTTTATGAAGTAGATATTACAAGATGGCCAATAATATGCCTAGGTATGCCTAAGCTTTTCAGCCTTTTCAGGCCACGATACTTCTACATATAGAATAGTAATAGACTATTGCAGAAGTCCTTTGTTTGATCGCCGTCCTTCTTTACTACGTCCCTTTTCTCTCCGTATTCACTCTTGACTTCTCTTCATTTATCCCCTGTGTGTCCAATCAGCATCTAGCTTTTCTCTTTTCCCTTGGGACGTTCCGACAATTCGTGTTTGTTGTTCCCCACTTCCTTGTGCCACAGC
Organism: Cherax destructor; assembly: GCA_009830355.1. Classification (NCBI taxonomy): domain Eukaryota; kingdom Metazoa; phylum Arthropoda; class Malacostraca; order Decapoda; family Parastacidae; genus Cherax; species Cherax destructor. Next base: position 56,299 of record WNWK01011326.1, read on the forward strand.
TCAATTACTTACTGTAGTTTCTCACTTCCTTTTTCTTAACTACTTTCGATCTCATTCTCATTCCCTCTACAGACAAAAAAAAAAATCCAAGATGAGAATTGCTTAACTTAAAAATATCTTGATAAGTGTAAATTTTATCAAGTTTCACTAGTCTGAATATTTGATATTTTGAGATGTTTTAAATAGTGAAAATTTGTCAGTTATTTAGAACACTGATGGTTCCAAGTCATTCGACGGTGTCGGGTTCGCAGCAGTTTTTCCGGACAGAGTTATACGAGGTCATTTATTAGACTCATCTAGCATTTTCACAGCTGAACTGTATGTAGTTCTCATGGTTGTTATACATGTTACATCCAGGACAACCTTAATATTCGTAGTAGTTTCAGACTCCTTTAATGCTTTACAGTCTACCCAAAAAAATTATTCTCCTTATTCCTTCCTCCGTATACAACTTTAGTTACAATAACACAGCTGGGTCTCTGGACATACGGATACTCAGGTCAACGAGTAGACGGACTCTTCTGTGCGGTCAGCTGTTCATGACCTCGTTTCATATAGGAGTATTCCATTCTCAGACTATTTTTGCTTCCCAGCCGTTGGCAACAACAGTGCTTGTTGGGAACGGTCCATAACAAATTGCAGTCTGACTAACCTTGTTTGGGTTTCTGATCATCTTATCACTAAAATTTTGGGAGACTACAATCTCCCGGCTACATATGGGTACGCGGGTTGGTGGGTAATTCAACGCCGCTCTGTAAGAATGATCAAGTTCCGTTCTCAGTTCACTCTCTCTTAAGTTATCATATCGTAGCTTTTGAACATGTAGTTCTAGCAGGCATTATATTATATTAAATTTAACTAAATGTAAAGAATATATATGTTTCCTTTCAATATTTAATACTGTTGTACATAATGCTAGGGACACACCTTAGCTTCGGAGGCTGGACGAAGAGGTTCGTACCCAAGGGTAACAGGAATAACGAAAAAGCAAGGATAGGCCCATGGTTCACCCAAAGGTGCAGGGAGGCCAAAACCAAGTGTGCTAGGGAATGGAAGAAGTATAGAAGGCAAAGGACCCAGGAGAATAAGGAGAGCAGTCGTAGAGCCAGAAATGAATATGCACTGGTAAGAAAGAAGGCCGAAAGACAATACGAGAATGACATAGTAGCGAAAGCCAAATCTGACCCGAAGCTGTTGTAGAGCCACATCAGGAGGAAAACAGCAATCAAGGACCAGGTAATCAGGCTGAGGAAGAAATGAGGGAAGGTCTCAAGACATGACCGCGAAGTATGTGAGGAGCTCAACATGAAAGACGGAGAGGTGTCCAACACCAATAGGTGTCCAACACAATACATACAACCGAGGCTGCTAAGAGAGCTAGATACCTCAAAGGCGATGGGTCAGGATAACACTCCTGAGGGTCCTTAGAGAGGGAGCGGAGATGCTGTGTGTGCCACTAACCACGATCTTCAACACATCCCTCGAAACTGGGCAACTACAAGAGGTATGGAAGACGGCAAATGTACTTCCCATTTTCAAGAAAGGAAACAGAAACGAGGCACTAAATTATAGACCAATGTCACTGACGTGTATAGTATGCAAAGTTATGGAAAGATTATCAGGAGGAGAGTGGTGGAGCACCTGGAACGGAACAAGATTATAAATGACAACCAGCTCGGATTCAGGGAAGGCAAATCCTGTGTCACAAACCACCTGGAGTTTTATGACAAGGTAACAGAATTAAGACATGAGAGAAAGGGTGGGTTGGCTGCATTTTCTTGGACTGCAAGAAGGCCTTCGACACAGTTTCTCACAAGAGATTAGCATAACAGGAAGGGTACTGCAATGGATCAGAGAATACCTGACAGGGAGGCAACAACGAGTCATGGTACGAGATTAAGTATCACATTGGGCGCCTGTGACGAGCGGGGTTCCACAGGGGTCAGTCCTCGGACCAGTACTGTTTTTGGTATATGTGAATGACATGACGGAACGGATAGACTCAGAAGTGTCCCTGTTTGCAGATGATGTGAAGTTAATGAGAAGAATTAAATCAGATGAGGATCAGGCAGAACTCCAAAGAGACCTGGACAGGCTGGACACGTGGTCCAGCGACTGGCTACTCGAATTTAACCCAGCCAAATGCAAAGTCACGAAGATCGGGGAAGGGCAAAGAAGACCGCAGACAAAGTATAGGCTAGGTGGCCAGAGACTGCAAACCTCACTCAAGGAGAAAGATCTTGGGGTGAGTATAATACTGAGCACGTCTCCGGAAGCACACATCAACCAGATAACTGCTGCAGCATATGGGCGCTTGGCATACTGGATATGCAGCACCAGCTTGGAACCCACACCTAGTCAAGCACGTCAATAAATTAGAGAAAGTGTAAAGGTTTGCAACAAGGCTAGTTACAGAGCTAAGGGGAATGTCCTACGAAGAAAGGTTAAGGAAAATAGGCCTGACGACACTGGATGACAGAGTGTTAGGGGAGACATGATAAAGACATACAAAATATTGCGAGGAATAGATAAGGTGGATAGAGACTGAATGTTCCAGACAGGGGACACAGAAACAAGGGGTCACAATTGGAAGTTGAAGACTCAGATGAGTCAAAGGGATGTTAGGAAGTATTTCTTCAGTCACAGAGTTGTCAGGAAGTGGAATAGTCTGGAAAGTGAGGTAGTGGAGGCAGGAACCATACTTAGCTTTAAGACAAGGTATGATAAAGCTCATGGAGCAGGGAGAGAGAGGACCTACTAGGAGTTTGAGGTAATCAGTTACTGATTACCTGAAACTCCTCCTCTCTTTACAACTTTCTACTTTGTATTGGACTGATGGGCTGTATAACCTTTGTGGTTTAGCGTTTCTTTTGATTATAATAATAATAATAATTGGACTGATGAAGCCACTGTGTGGCGAAACGTTTCCTCAATAAAGATACCCAAGTGTTGCATATGTGTCTAATTTATAACTTGTCGGTTCTCTGAACGATTCATCTACATCCTGTCTGACACAGCAACATCTTGGGATCTTGATACAAACGAATTCTTCAACACTTGTCCAACCTTTGGACGAAGACCTACTTCGACTAGAGGATGGTACCACTATGACCCCGCCTCCTCCTGTTTCGCCTCACCTGACTACTGTATATAAGCCACCTCTACGGCCCTATGCTGTACTTTCTACAAGATTGATGGACTGAACACATCGACTCCAGGCTGAGGGACTTGTTACCTCGAACTCCTCCCCTCTTTACACCTTTCTACTTTGTATTGGACTGATGAAGCCACTGTGAGGCGAAACGTTTCCTCAATAAAGATACCCAAGTGTTGCATATGTGTCTAATTTATCTACATTTTCTTGGACTGTAAGAAAGCTTTCGACTCAGTTCCTTACAAGAGATTGGTACAAAAATTCGAAGAGGAGGTAGGTATAGCAGGAAAAGCGCTGTAATGGTTCATGGAATACCTGACAGGAAGGAAACAGCGAGTGATAGTACATGAAGTGTCAGAGTGGGTGCATGTCCAGTGAGGAGAGGTTAAGGGAACTCATCCTGACGACACTAGAGAAAGGAGGGATAAGGGGAAAATGATAACGATGTATAAAATACCGAATGGAATATGATAGGTGGATAGGTGGATAGGGACAGAATGTTTAAGAGATGGAACACAGGAACAAGGGGACATAACTGGAAGTTGAAAACTCAGATGAGTCCCAAGGATGGAAGTATTTAGCACTAGAGTTGTCAGGAAGTGGAACAATATAGAGAGAGATGTAGTGGAGGCAGGATCTGTATATAGCTTTAAGGAAAAGTACGACAAGGCTCTGAGAGCAGAGAGAGGCCTCCCTGGACATAATAGCAATCACAGAGACAAAGCTCACAAAAGTGATAACAGATGCAGTCTTCCCATCTGGTTATCAGATCCTGAGGAAAAATGGGGAGCAGAGGGGGAGGAGGAGTTGCACTGCTCATCAAAAACCAATGGAGTTTTGAGGAGATGGGAGGACTAGTCAGAGGAGTAGTGGATGATTACATAGTAGCAACACTTCATACTAGGGGGACAAAACGTGATAATAGCAGTGACGTACAACCCATCACCAAACAACAGGAATATGATGAGAACAACAGAGTAATGGTGGACACAATAGCCGAGGTTGCCAAAGGGCCCACATAAGCAGGGCAAAGTTACTCATCATGGGGGATTTCAACCATAAGGCGATTGACTGGGAGAATCTGGAGCCACACGGGGGACCAGAGAAGTGGAGAGCCAAGATGCTGGAGGCGGTACTGGAAAACTTCATGTACCAACATGTTAGGGACACAACCAGAGAGAGAGAGAGAGGAGACAATGAACCAGTAATGCTGGACCTCGTATTCACCTTGAACAGTTCAGACATAATGGATATCACACACGAAAGGCCCCTTGCCACATCAGGAGGAAAACAACAGTCAAGGACCAGGTAAACAGCGTGAGGAAGGTAGGAGGGAAGCTCACAGAGAACGACCAGGAAGTATGTGAAGAGCTCAGTCTGCGATTCAGGGAGGTATTCACGGTGGAGACAGAGAGGCTTCCAGCAAACTGAGGGTTTAGGGTGCAACAGCAAGTGCTGGACACACTTCACACAACCGAGGAGGAGGTGAGGAAACTGCAAGGAAAACTAGATACCTCGAATGTGGTGGAGCCAGATAATATCTCTTCTTGGGTCCTGAGAGAGGGAGCAGATGCACTGTGTGTGACACTAACAACAATCTTCAATAAATCTATCGATACAGGGCAACTGCAGATCAGTGTCGCTGACATGTGTTGTATGTAAAGTTATGGGGAAGATTATCAAGAAAAGAGTTGTGGAGCACCTAGAAAATATTAGACTCATACATGACAACCAACACGGCTTCAGGGAAGAGAAATTCTGCTTTACAATCCTATTGGAGATCTATGACAAGGTAACAGAAGTAAGACAGGAGATAGAGGGAATGGAAACAACGTGTATCGGTACGTGACGAAGTGTGAGAGTGGTGCAAGTGTCGAGTGCGTTCCACAAGGGTCAGTCCTAGGTCTAGTGCTCTTGTATATGTGAATGACATGACGGAAGAGATAGAGTCAGAGGTGTCCCTGTTTGCAGACGATATAAAACTAATGATGGGAATACAAGCGGACGAGGATCAGGTAAACCTACAAGGGGATCTGGACAAGCTGCAAGCCTGGTCCGACAAATGGCTCCTGGAGTTTAACCCCAGCAAATGCAAAGTTATGAAGTTTGAGGAAGGACAAAGAAGACCTCAGATGGAGTACAGCCTATGAGGTCAGAGACTGCAAAACTCACTCTTCGGGTGAGCATCATACCGACCACATCTCCTGAGGTGCACGTCAACCAAATAACTGGTGCAGCATACAGGCGCCTGCCAAACCTAAGAAAAGCGTTTCAACATTTAAGTAAGGAGTCATTCACGACACTGTACACCGTGTACGTCAGGCCCATATTGGAGTATGCTGCACCAATATGGAACCCACACCTGGTCAAACATGTCAAGAAATCAGAGAAAGTGCTAAGGTTTGTAACAAGACTAGTTCCGGAGCTGAGGGATTTGTCCTACGAGGAGAGGTTAAGAGAACTCAACCTGACAACACAGGAGGACAGGAGGGATAGGGAGGACATAATAACAACGTATAAAATAATGAGAGGAATTGAGAAGGTGAACAGGGACAGAGCAACAAGGGGTCACAACTGGAAGTTGAGAAGTTAGATGAGTCACAGGGATGTGTGGTAGTACTTCTTCATTCATGGAGTTGTCAGGAAGTGGAACAGTCTGGAGAGTGATGTAGTGGAGGCAGGATCCAAACATAGCTTTAAGAAAAGGTATGATAAACCTTATGGAGCGAGAGAGTGGTCCTAGTTGTGACCAGTGAAGAGGCGAGGGCCAGGAGTTATGACTCGACCCCTGCATCCACAATTAGGTGAGTACAATTAGGCAAGTACGCACGCACGCACACACACACACACACACACATACACACACACGAAACTACAAAAGGGGGGACTACACAGGCATGAGGAACTTCCTATAAGACGTTCAGTGGGAGAGAGAATTCGCAGGAAAACCAGTAAAAGAAATGAAGGATTATGTGACAACAAAATGCAAGGTGGCAGAGGAGAGGTTTGTTCCCAAGGGAAACGGAAGTAATGGGAAGACTGGAATGAGTCCTTGGTTCACCCAAAGGTGCAGGGAGGCAAAAACTAAGTGCACTAGACTAGAGAATGGAAAAGTACAGAAGACAAAGGACCCAGGAAAATAAAGAGATTAGCCGAAGAGCCAGAAATGAATATGCACAGATAAGGAGGGAGGCTCAGCGACAATACGAAAATGACATAGCATAGAAAGTAAAGTCTGACTCAAAGCTGTTGTATAGCCACATCAGGAGGAAAACAACAGTCAAGGACCAGGTAATCAGGTTGAGCAAGGAAGGTGGGGAGTTCACAAGAAACGACCAAGAGGTATGTGAGGAGCTCAACATGAGATTTAAAGAAGTATTTACAGAGGAGAGAGGAAGGACTTCAGGAATTCAGAATAGGGAGGTATACCAACAAGTGCTGGATGAAATACACACAACCGAGGAGGAGGAGGTGAAGAAGCTGCTATGTGAACTCGATACCTCAAAAGCAGTGGGACCAGACAACATCTATCCGTGGGTCCTTAGAGAGGGAGCAGAGATGTTGTGTGTGCCACTAACAAAAATCTTCAAAACATCCATTGAAACTGGACAACTACCTGAGGTATGGAAGATGGCAAATGTAGACCCAATTTTTAAGAAAGGAGACAGACACGAGGCATTAAACTACAGACCTGTGTCACTGACGTGTATAGTATGCAAAGTCATGGAGAAGATCATCAGGAGGAGAGTGGTGGAGCACCTAGAAAGACACAAGCTTATAAACGACAACAAGCACGGTTTCAGGGAAGGAAAATCCTGTGTCACAAACCTACTGGAGTTTTATGACAAGGTAACAGAAGTAAGACACGAGAGAGAGAGGAGTGGATTGACTGCATTTTCTTGGACTGCAAGAAGGCGTTCAACACAGTTCCTCACAAGAGGTTAATATAAAAGCTAGAGGATCAGGCACCCAGGAAAGGCACTGTAATGGATCAGAAAATATCTGACAGGGAGGCAACAAATTGTCATGGTACGTGACGAGGTGTCAGGGTGGGCACCTGTGACGAGTGGGGTTCCACAGGGGTCAGTCCTAGGACCTGTGCTGTTTTTGTAATATGTGAATGACATAACGGAAAGGATAGACTCAGAAGTGTCCCTGTTTGCAGATGATGTGAAGTTAATGAGAAGAATTAAATCAGTCGAGGATCAGGCAGGACTACAAAGAGACCTGGACAGGCTACAAGCCTGGTCCAGTAACTGGCTCCTTGAATTTAACCCTGCCAAATGTAAAGTCATGAAGATCGAGGAAGGGCAAAGAAGATCGCAGACAGAGTATAGTCTAGGTGGCCAAAGACTGCAAACCTCACTCAAGGAAAAAGATCTTGGGGTAAGTATAATACCGAGCGCATCTCCTGAGGCACACATCAATCAGATAACTGCTGCAGCATACGGGCGGCTGGCAAACCTAAGAATAGCGTTCCAATACCTCACTAAGGAATCGTTCAAGACTCTGTACACCATATACGTCAGGCCCATACTGGAGTATGCAGCACCAGTTTGGAACCCACACCTGGTCAAGCACGTCAAGAAATTAGAGAAAGTGTAAAGGTTTGTAACAAGACTAGTCCCAGAGCTAAGGGGATTGTCCTACGAAGAAAGGTTAAGGGAAATCGGCCTGACAACACTAGAGGACAGGAGGGTTAGGTGAGACATGATAATGCCATATAAAATACTGCGAGGAATAGATAAGGTGGACAGAGACAAGATGTTCCAGACAGGGGACACAGAAACAAGGGGTCACAATTGGAAGTTGAAGACTCCTATGAGTCAAAGGAATGTTAGGAAGTATTTCTTCAGTCATAGAGTTGTCAGGAAGTGGAATAGCCTAGAAAGTGACGTAGTGGAGGCAGGAACCATACATAGTTTTAAGACGAGGTTTGATAAAACTCATGGAGCAGTGAGAGAGAGGACCTAGTAGCAATAGTGAAGAAGCGGGGCCAGGAGCTATGACTCGACCCCTGCAACCACAAATAGGTGAGTACAAATAGGTGAGTACACACACACACATACGCACAGAGGGCCCGGGTTCGATTCCCGGGGGGGCGGAAACATTTTGAAGTGTTTCCTTACACACACTCACACATACAACAGGCCTAGTGTCTAATCGACATGTGCCTAGGACAAAAATGGTAAAACACACCGCACACACACACACATACACACACACACACACACACACACACACACACACACACACACACACACACACACACACACTTAAGATTAGCGTTCCGTTACCTTAACAAGGAATCGTTCAAGACACTGTATACCGTATACGTCAGGCCCATACTAGAGTATGCAGCACCAGTCTGGAACCCACACCTGGTCAAGCACGTCAAGAAACTAGAGAAAGTGCAAAGGTTTCGACAAGGTTAGTTCCACAACTCAGGGTCTGTCTTATGAAGAAAGGCTAGGAAATAGGACTAACAACACTGGAGGAAAGAAGGTCAGAGGAGACATGATAACGACATACAAAATACTGCGGGAATTGACAAGGTAGATAGTGACAGGTTGTTTCAGAGAGGGAACACAGAAACAAGGGGACACAACTGGAAGCTGAAGACTCAGATGAGTCAAGGGATGTTAGGAAACATTTCTTCAGCCACAGAGTAGTCAGGAAGTG
>WNWK01011327.1:0-65122 GCA_009830355.1 Cherax destructor
ATCACTATGCAGATCACATTATTTAAGATTTTTACTCTTTACATGCAGCATAAGAAAGTTTCATGTTTGGTATTACGTATTTTAGTGTAAGAAAGTGTGCACTTTAACTTCAGGCATGTGCAGAGAGGGAGGAACAGTACAAGCCCAAGTTGTTGATTAAACCTACAGAGCGTAAAGTTCCACCACCAGCTCCTGTTCCAGTAGAACCTCCACCTCCACAACTACCAGACATTCCAGAACAGCCTCCACTTCCCATGTCTGCAGCAGAATCCGACACTGACTCAGATGGTCACAACATGTCTGATGCACCCCCTGAGCCTAGTCCAGAAATGGAGGAAAATTCTCAGTCCAGAGGTATGTTGTGATGGCTATATCTAGCCTCAGCACTGAAATCTTAATGGGAATATTCACCTCTGGGGCCTGGTTGCTGACCTGAGGGCTGCCCAGTCTCTTGACTAGGACCCCTGGAGATTTGATGGCTTGATCAGCCAGGGTTGTAATTAATTGCTTGCACTTCTTTGCTGTTAATGTATATATAGTAGTGATAATTATTTAAGTACAAGTATCTAAATTTAGATTTTATATCCAGATGAGTATATGTCATCAGCAGACACTACACCTCAACCACCAAAGAGAAAGAAATATGATGTAAAAGATGTTTTCAACCAAGATGATGATGACCTTCCCTCAAAAAAGAAGAAACTCCCTTTGCCAGGTAAATATTTGTGCTTATTGTTTTATTTTACATGATGTTCAGTAAACTTGTATATACTGTCTAAATGAGTATAACATGTACTCATGAGATGTTACTACAAATCTACAAATCATTAAGATGAAATATCCTTTATTCTATCTTGGGCAGCTTTTATACACCAAGTTAAGCTGATAAATATAGCAACACACTTGTCATAATTGTTAGCCTTGTATAGTCTTTTTAGATTACATTAAAGTGGAATAAGTGGAGGCAGGTGGTTTTTATGATGTGCTGTTGAGTGTGAGCAAGGTAACATATGTGAAGGGATTCGGGAAAATTGGTTAACTGGATTTAGGTCCAGGAAGTGGGAAGTAAAGTGCCTGCATGCTAAGGAGTGGCAAGGATGTTACAGTTTAGAGGGCAATCTGAACTGGGATGTTATGGAAGAAGGCAAGCCAACAATTGAATGAATGACAGTGATTGCTTTCCACTTTGTTGAATCACCCTATCATAGTGGGAGACTGTATGTTTAAAAATATGTCAGCATTTGAGAAGTAATTATTTGATGGGCTACTTAGCTTGTTGCTTGGGTAGCATTGAAAATTGGGTTGGGCAAATATTCTGTTAGTGGGATGGATTGTGAAGGATCTGCCTAGTATGGGCCAACAGGCCTGCTGCAATGTTCCTCCTTTCTTATGTTCTTAAGTACTGGTTCTCGAACAGAGTTGTGGATGCGTGGAACAATCTTCCGAGTAGGGTGATAGAGGCTAGGACCTTGGGTAGCTTTAATTAAAGAGAGATTGGACAAATATATGAGTGGGAGGGGCTGGGTTTGATTGGTATCGTGGGTATGGAAGAAATTTTTGGGTAGTGGTGGTTTTGATATGGACCTGCCTTGTATGGGCCAGTAGGCCTTCTGCAGTGTTCCTTCATTCTCATGTCTTATGTTCTTAGAGGATGATTTTTTACTATTTCAACTTTATTAGCTATCCAGTCCATTTTTTCTTTATTTTTAATTTCTGCTACAAATATTTTGACATGGAGTGGAACACCATAAGTTAGACTCATTCGGTTAAGAAGGTTGACTCAGGTTTCGATTTGTTGGAAGATACAGAGTATGAACATCTTAAGTGAATATTTGAAAAGAAAAATTGGAAAAGATAAAAAACAAGCACAGTAGGTTTATATGAGCATGTTAGATTTGAGTGAGTAGAAACAAGTGATTTCATGGCTTGACAAGCTGTTAGAATGTGAGCATGGTAACATTTATAAAGGAATTTAGGGTACCTGGTTAGCTGTATTTAGGTTCTGCAGGTGTTTATGCAGTTATGATAAGACCGGAATCGAATGAATAATGGTGAATGTGTTTCCTTTTTTGGCTCGCCCTACCTTGGTGGGAAATGACTGTCGTGTTAAAAAAAAAAGAAGGAAAGTATAAATAAAAAATACATAATAATTTGTACAGTATGTAAACCATATGTTAAGTAAGGCTGAGAGGTGAAATATTGGCATTGGTAACTTATTTTTAATTTACAATTTTACACTACACCCATTTTATAATACTCATTAGTAATTATGGGCTTTACCATTCACCAGCATATATATCATGACTGGTAAATGAAGGAAGTACAAAAAAAAAATTCTAAAATACATTTTCATTCTGCTCAGATTACTGGCAGCAACCATTGCTTCTAATTAATCTACTTTACTCAAGAAATAATACTACTATTGTAAACAACTCGCAGAACAAATGGCTGTCATGTCCCTTCAAAGCTCTTTTGAAATGACTTGTGAAATCGTAATATCATAATTCATGCTACTACAATTTCGCTTGTTGGCTGCTATCATAAACAGACAGGTAGTCAGTAGGAAAGCTGGCCCTCAGGCTGAAGTGAGAGGGTAGAAGAGTACAAAACTAGTCACAGGTAAAAGACAAGTAGATATGAAACATAAGAACATAAGAAAGGAGGAACACTGCAGCAGGCCTGTTGGCCCATACTAGGAAGGTTCTTCACAATCCGTCCCACTAACAGAATATTTGCTCAACCCAATTTTCAATGCTACCCAAGAAATAAGCTTTGACAATTCTACCCACTCATGCGCGAGTCCCACTCAAATCCAACCCCTCTCACTCATGAATTTATCCAACCTAAATTTGAAACTACCCAAGGTCCTAGCTTCAATAACCCTACTAGGCAGACTGTTCCACTCATCAACTACCCTATTTCCAAACCAATACTTTCCTATATCCTTTCTAAATCTAAACTTATCTAACTTGAATCCATTATTGCGGGTTCTCTCTTGGAGAGAGATCCTCAAGACCTTATTTATATCCCCTTTGTTAATACCCATTTTCCACTTGTATACCTCGATCATGTCTCCCCTCATTCTACGTCTTACAAGTGAATGTAATTTTAGGGTCTTCAATCTTTCTTCGTAAGGAAGATTTCTAATGCTATGTATTAATTTAGTCATTCTACGCTGAATGTTTTCTAACGAATTTATGTCCATTCTGTAATATGGAGACCAGAACTGAGCTGCGTAATCTAGGTGAGGCCTTACTAATGATGTATAAAGCTGTAATATAACCTCTGGACTTCTGTTGCTAACACTTCTTGATATAAATCCCAGTAATCTATTTGCCTTATTACGTACGCTTAGGCATTGCTGTCTTGGTTTAAGGTTGCTGCTTACCATCACCCCCAAGTCCTTCTCGCAATCTGTATGGCTAAGTTCTACGTTATTTAACTTATAAGTGCTTGGGTTATGGACACTCCCGAGCTTCAGAACCTTGCATTTATCTACATTGAACTGCATCTGCCACTTTTCTGACCACGAATTAAGTTTGTCTAAATCTTCCTGAAGTTCTATGACATCTATGTTTGAATCAATTATCCTACCTATCTTCGTGTCGTCGGCGAATTTGCTCATATCACTAGTAATTCCCTCATCAAGGTCATTGATATATATTATAAATAACAATGGGCCTAAGACTGATCCCTGTGGAACACCACTTGTTACAAGTCCCCATTCGGATTTAACCCCATTTATGCACACACTCTGCTTCCTATTGGTGAGCCATGACTCGATCCATGACAGCACTTTTCCCCCAATGCCATGAGCTGCCACTTTCTTTAACAGTCTCTGGTGCGGTACTCTATCAAAAGCCTTACTAAAGTCTAAATAAACAATATCGAATTCTTTATCGTGATCAACAGCCTCAAAAGCTTTACTGAAGAAGGTTAATAAATTAGATAGGCAGGAACGGCCCCTCGTGAATCCATGCTGGGTATCATTAATCAAATTATGGTTATCTAGATGGCTTCTAATAATATCAGCTATAATTGACTCTAGTAATTTGCCTACAATTGAGGTCAGGCTTATTGGGTGGTAGTTTGACGGTAGTGACTTGTCCCCTGCTTTAAAAATAGGAATTACATTAGCCATCTTCCACATATCAGACACTACACCTGTTTGAAGAGATAAATTAAAAATGTTAGATATTGGTTCACAGAGTTCCATTTTGCATTCCTTAAGAACCCTTGCAAAAAGCTCATCAGGACCCGGCGATTTATTTTGTTTCAGTCGGTCCAGCTGTTTCATAATCATTTCGCTAGTGACTGTGATATTACATAATTTATCTTCTTCTGGGCCTCTGTAAAAATTAATTACTGGGATATTATTAATGTCTTCCTGTGTGAAAACCGAGAGAAAATAAATATTAAAAATAGAGCACATATCATTCTCCTTGTCAGTAAGATGCCCAAAGTTATTTTTAAGGGGACCTATCTTATCCCTAACTTTTGTTCTATAAACCTGGAAAAAACTTTTTGGGTTAGTTTTTGAATCCCTAGCAACTTTAATTTCATAGTCCCGTTTAAACAAGGCTGATTTATGTCATTCTGTGGAAAGTTAAGTATTTATAAGACCAGGAGCTATTGCTTGCCCCACTGCAAACTCAAATAGGTAAGTACACACAAGAAAAATTCCTTGTCACCATCAACAGAAAAAGTAAGTGAGTTTCAGTTGCAGACTTTAAAAGGAAAGAGGTCTTGAAAAGACAGTGGAAAATATTTATTTACAAATGAAAATGGAGACTTGCTCAAATAGCCCTCTAGAGTTCCAATATAGTTGTGGTAATCTAGCATAGCAATAAAGTAAAAACATATTTAGCACAAGTGGGTTCATACTTGAATATTATTGAACTAGAGAAGGCAGCTGTGAAATTGTGGAAATTTGTGAGAGCTGATTATGTACAGTATATCATAGCCCAGTCAGAGTGGTTAAGTGTTCCTGACCAGTCATAGAGGCACAAGTAAACAAGAGGGGTCCATCTAAGATGTCTTCTCTCCAGATGAGCCTCATTGAGTCATCTACTCCTCTCCTTTGCTTTTTTTTTTCATTCTCTCTTCCTCTCCTGCTGTATCTCCTCTCACCTAGAGAAACAGGTGAGAGGAGAGAGATGTGCTGTACCTGTTGAACTTGTTTACTTTTTTTTTAGTTTGAGTAATGCAGTTTGGTAATTTTGTAATATTGTATTGTCCTAGACATTTCTGCCCTTCATGTTGTAAATTACATTTTTTTCCTTTCTTTTATTTATTTACCTAAATGACATTTAGTAAAAATTTACCTGTAACATTGAGACCTAGTATTTAGTGATATTTTTATTTATTTTTTTGTTATTAATTAAATTGTTTTAATTTCTAGAACGAACCTTGAGTGCCAAAGAAGATCCCTTGCAGAAATTGCTAAGAAATTCAATAGAACCAGGTAATAAAACACTAATCACAAGTTTTGAGTACATTATATAATATTAATACATATTCATCACTTAATACATAAGTGACCTTAAAGATTTAAATCCACATATTATATAATGTGTTTGTTATTTCACCTTACATAATCTAATTTCTTATTTAAGGCAAGGATAAAGGTAGCAAAGAGAAGGGAGGTGGAGAGGAAAAACGCAAGCATATCAAGAGTATGATTGATAAGATCCCAACGAGTAAAGAGGAGCTCTTCGCATACCCCATTGATGCATCTCTTGTTGACAATGTGAGTACCTCTATATTGACCATGTATACCCCATTGATGCATATCTTGTTGACAATGTGTGTACCTGTGTGTTAACCTCGTATACCCCATTGATGAATCTCTTGTTGAGATTGGGAGTACATGTCTTGATCTAATAGCTGTTCATCCCACCGATGCATTTCTCATTGACATCATAAGTGTGTGTGTGTTGAAATATTGCTGGAATGATTTTAAAATTTCTGATATGAAACTGGACCAATTCTTATGACTGCAGGTAGCAACAAATGTTTGATTAGAAAGTTAACAGGAAAATTTAGCCTCAGGCTAGGCTGCAAGAGTAGACAAGTTCTTGAAATTGGTCACAGTTTTGTAATTTACACTGGCATTTTTATCAGTTCATCCATTAACACAGGACCATAATAATAATAATTTTTGTTTTTGCTTGATCATGCAGTACATAATGTAATATAATGTAGAATATATATGCTGTCAGGTGATCGTCAAGTGCCAACTTCACGGCCTCATATCTCAGTTAGTACTCGCCCTAATTTTTTTTTACCCTATAACACTTAGAAAAATGCACTCTTTATTTCTATAAAAAAAAAAATGTTTTTTTCAAAATATTCGGAGCAATGGGCGAGAGAAAATATATACAGTGGTCCCCCGAGTAACGAACACCCCAGAAATCGTACAATTATGTAAGTATAATATTGTAAGTGCTTGTGGAAGTGTATTTTTGGGGGCCTGAAATAGACTAACCTACGTGACATTATTCCTTAAAGGAGTAAATTCGTTCGGTAATGGCACTTGAGCAGGCTTCTGGGATGAAGTTTTTTCATTACTCGGGGGACCACTGTATATGTTTGGACAGTTAACGGGTTAAAAAACATAATATAATAATATGCTATTATACCATTATGACTTGGAGAGCGTATAAATCTGTAGGGGAAGGAAGGCGGGGTAGGGGGCGTCCTTGAAAAGGTTGGAGGGAGGAGGTAAAGGAGGTTTTGTGGGCGTATTAGATAGGAGTGAATGGAGATGAATGGTTTTTGGGACCTGATGAGCTATTGGAGTGTGAGCAGAGTAATATTGTGTGAAGGGATTCAGGGAAACCAGCTAATTGATTTAGTTGGATTTGAGTCCTGGAAATGGGAAGTACAATGCCTGCACTTTAAAGGAGGGGTCTGGGATAGTGACAGTTTGGAGGGACTATTCTAAACTGTCATATCTGAGCTCCTCTGCAAAGACAGTGATTATGTATGAGTGAGGTGAAAGTGTTGAATGATGATGAAAGTATTCTTTCTTTTTGGGTCACCCTGCCTCGGTGGGAGACGGCCGACTTGATGAAAAAAAAAAACTATGAATGATTGAACTTAAAATAATTTTTTTTTCAACAAGTCGGATGTCTCCCACTGAGGCAGGGTGACCCAAAAAGAAAGAAAATCCCCAAAAAGAAAATACTTCCATCATCATTCAACACTTTCACCTCACTCATACATAATCACTGTCTTTGGAGAGGCGGTCAGATATGACAGTTTAGAATAGTCCCTCCAAACTGTCACTATCCCAGAACCCTCCTTTAAAGTGCAGGCATTGTACTTCCCATTATACTACTAAAATCTAAATTAAATATAGTATACTGTATTTAAAATTAATTCCAGTACAATCACTAGAGTTAGAATGCAAATTGTATGGAAACTGAATTGGCATTGTGCAGGCCATGATTCGACAAATCAGTCTGGCTGATTGGGAATGTTGTGGTTTCATTATTCCCATGGCAGCTGTAGTAATCTCAATCGGGTCTTCACCACTTAATTCTTTATTATAGGAATCTACATTTTGTAAACCTTACTGGTCAAATAGTGAATTTATATTGCACAAAAAATTATGCTAGTAGAAATGAAACCGCATATATATATATAAAATAACCACTATGAAAAAATATCTAAATTGCAAGTGCTTTCGTGGCTTCTCACATTATCACTATTAGCAAATTTGCATATCACTAACCCATATTTAAAAATGTATGGAAGAGGGTAAGGTACCTAGGGATTGGCAGAGAGCATGCATAATTCATTTGTATAAAGGCAAGGGGACAAACGAAAATGGAAAAAATTATAGAGGAAGAAGTCTGTTGAGTATACCTGGTAAAGTGTATGGTAGTTATTATTGAAAGAATTAAGAGTAAGACAGAGAGTAGGATAGCAGATGAACAAGGAGGCTTTAGGAGGGGTAGAGGGTGTGTAGACCAAGTGTTTACAGTGAAACATATAGGTGAACAGTATTTAGATAAGGGTAAAGAGATTTTTGTGGCATTTATGGATTTGGGAAAGGCTTATGACAGGGGGGATAGGGGGGCAATGTGGCAGATGCTGCAGATGTATGGAATAGGAGGTAGGTTATTGAAAGCAGTGAAAAGTTTTTAAGAGGATAGTAAGGCTTAGGTCAGAGTACAGTGGTACCCTGAGTTTCGGCCATAATTCGTTCCAGAAGGCTGTTTGAGTGCCGTTACCGAACGAATTTGTTCCCATAAGGAATAATGTAAATTAGATTAGTTTGTTTCAGACCCCCAAAAATACACTTACAAAAGCACTTACAATAATGCACTTACATAATTGTTTGAGTTGGAATCTGTTCGAAACTCGGGGTAAAACTGTATGTAGGAGAGAGGGAGATTATTTCCCAGTAAAAGTAGGCCTTAGACAAGGATGTGTGATGTCACCATGGTTGTTCAATATATTTATAGATGGGGTTGTAAGAGAAGTGAATGCTCAAGTGTTGGCAAGAGGTTTGGGGTTAAAAGATAAAGAATCTAACACAAAGTGGGAGTTGTCACAGTTGCTCTTTGCTGATGACACTGCTTTTGGGAGATTCTGAAGAGAAGTTGCAGAGGTTGGTGGATGAGTTTGGTAGGGTATGTAAAAGAAGAAAATTGAAAGTGAATATAGGAAAGAGTAAGGTGATGAGGATAAAAAAAAAAAATAGGTAACAAATGATTGGGTATCTGATTGGAGGGAGAGAGTATGGAGAAGGTGAATGTATTCAGATATTTAGGAGTGGCCGTGTCGGCAGATGGGTCTATGAAAGACGAGGTGAATCATAGAATTGATGAGGGGAAAAAGGTGAGTGTGGAGCTGAGGAGTCTGTGAGACAAAACTTTGTCCATGGAAGCAAAGAGGGAAATGTATGAGACTATATTTATAGCAACGCTCTTATATGGATGTGAAGCATGGGTGGTGAATGTTGCAACAAGGAGAAGGCTGGAGGCAGTGGAGATGTCGTGTCTGAGGGCAATGTGTGGTGTGTATATAATGCAGAGAATTCGTAGTTTGGAAATTAGGAGGAGGTGCGGGATTACCAAAACTATTATCCAGAGGGCTGAGGAGGGGTTGTTGAGGTGGTTCGAACATGTAGAGAGGATGAAACAAAATAAAATGACTTCGAGAGAGTATAAATCTGTAGTGGAGGGAAGGCAGGATAGAGGTCGGCCTAGGAAAAGTTGGAGGGAGGTGGTAAAGGAGGTTTTGTGTGCAAGGGGCTTGGACTTCCAGCAAGCATGCGTGAGCATGTTAGATAGGAGCGAATGGAGACAAATGGCTTTTAAGACTTGACATGCTGTTGGAGTGTGAGCAGGGTAATATTTATGAAGGGATTCAGGGAAACTGGCAGGTCGAACTTGATTCCTGGAGATGGGAAGTACAGCGCCTGCACTCTGAAGGAGGGGTGTTAATGTTGCAGTTTTATAACTGTAGTGTAAGTTCGCCTCTGGCAAGACAGTGATGTAGTAAATGATGGTGAAAGTGTGTCTTTTTTGGGCCATCCTACCTTGGTGGGAAACGGCCGATGTGTTAATAATAAATAACTCGTATATAATGTGGGATTATGACGCATGGTAATTGTGAGTTAGAATGAAAATCCTCGATTCAAAGACACCCATCTGAAAGGCTGCTATAATTAATGAGTAGCACATTTTAGGAATACATGTACAGTGGAACATAAAAACTTCATTCCAGAAGCCTGCTCAAGTGCCATTACCGAACGAATTTACTCCCTTAAGAAATAATGTCATGTAGGTTAGTCCACTTCAGACCCCCAAAAATACACTTACAAAAGCACTTACAATATTATACTTACATAATTGTACGATTTCCGGGGTGTTCGTTGCTCGGGGTTCCACTGTATTGTAAATTAAACAGTGCCATGATTATTGGGTAAATAATGCTTGATTAACATTGCAGGTGTTAATGGAGAAGAGAATTCGGCCATGGATTAACAAGAAGATCATAGAATATATAGGAGAACCAGAACCCACACTAGTAGATTTCATTTGTTCTAAGGTTCTTGTTGGCTCTGAACCTCAGTCTCTACTAAATGATGTTCAAATGGTAAGTTTATATATAAAAAGTCAAATAATGGAAGCAGACTAAATATACATTTATACACTTTTTTCATATCAACTCATGTAAATGTAACTAATAAATGCAAGGCTTTTTGTATGAAAGACTATTGTTGCTAACTATTGTGAATGATTATATCACTTGGTGTATGTTTGTAAGTCATTTTGTAAAATTTTCCATTTCATCTATCCAACTTTGACCTTATTCTTTATATGATTTTATTCCTCCAGTGGAGATTGCCTTTATGCTAAAGAAGGGCCTTTGGTGCTCATCTCCAAGCCCTCCCTCCATATAAAATTCTAAATGTAAAAATTCTGAAAGTCATTTTTATTTAAATAGAAAAATAGAACTTCTTCTTTCTTTCAACACGTCGGCTGTTTCCCACTGAGGCAGGGTGGCCCAAAAGGAAAAACGAAAGTTTCTCCTTTTACATTTAGTACTGTAATATATTCAGGAGAAGGGGTTACTAGCCCCTTGCTCCCGGCATTTTAGTCGCCTATTACGACACGCATGGCTTACGGAGGAAGAATTCTATTCCACTTCCCAATGGAGATAAGAGGAAATAAGAACAAGAACTAGTAAGAAAATAGAAGAAAACCCAGAGGGGTGTGTATATATATGCTTGTACATGAATGTGTAGTGTGACCTAAGTGTAAGTAGAAGTAACAAGATGTACCTGAAATCTTGCATGTTTATGAGACAGAAAAAAGACCCCAGCAATCCTACCATCATGTAAAACAATTACAGGCTTTCGTTTTACACTCACTTGCCAGGACGGTAGTACCTCCCTGGGCGGTTGCTGTCTACCAACCTACTACCTAGGAAAAATAGAACTAGTTTTCATTAACTATTATTTTTAATTATTCAAGAGACTTTGTTTATGGAGCAAATTGCAAATGCACAATATATACCTTATTTTTGTTTTGGGTTCACAACTTCCCTGGAAATTACTCCCCCTTCTTCCCCCTTTGGGGGGGCCAAACTTCCCCAATTAAGAACCACTGTACTAGAGACAGGCATAGAGCCAATCATGTGGTGGACTCAATCTCATGTCTAATAATACCTAAGAACTGCAATAGGAGTCTCTCCAGGATTAGAGGTGAAGCTTGGCAAGATCAAACTTAATATTTAACCATTGTAGGGAATGTTGTAGAAATAGCAACAATTTATATGATAAGGATGCCCACCATCTTGAACCAAGAAGATCCTGGAGAACAGTCACAGGAGCAAGTCAGTCACTCACTATATTACACCATCCCTATTAAGGCTCAGTAACAGAGATAGGCATTCATAATTAGTAGTCAAAGTAACATGGGAAGCAGTAATATAAAGAAAACGAGCATTGTTTAGGTCTTCCCATGCAAACCACTGGAGAGCAATCCTCTCATGGGTGATGGATAACCTCTATTCTGAAATGGAAATTTCCAGGAAAGAACCTTGACTTAAGGTATGAGAAACTGTCAGGGACTAGGCTTCTGAAACATGGAGGTATTTATAGTCCTTGAGCACCAGTGAAGGAAAAGAGAGCAGCAAGCATTGCTAGGGACATCATACAAACAGACAAAAGGGAAGTTGAGCTGGTAGCTATTAGGGCCCAGGGACCAAGAAAGCAGGATCCCCAGACTCTGACAGAGGTGACAGCCAAATTAAACTTACAGCTCTGGAAAGCACCACATGCAACAAGAAAAAAGAAAAGAATTTAGGTTCTATTCCATGTCACAAATTCATGTACAAACCAATCCAGCTCAACAAGGAGCTGGCAGGACAAGCTGAACAACTCAACCCTATCTAAGGCTGAAGAAGGTATAGGGAAAGCAGGGACTCTGGTGTGATGTATTGCTGTGCATGATATGAATAGGCTCTTATGCCTATTCATATTGCAGTGGTTTGCATAAGTCTTTATGATAATACTGCCTCCTCCTCATTTATCTCCCTTAGTAACATGTCTTAATTTTGAGGGTATCACTGTAGTTTTCAATGTCACATATCAGTTGAAAAGAACTTTAAAAGATAAAACTTGCACCCATTTTCTTTTCAGGTTCTTGATGATGAAGCAGAAGTGTTTGTGGTGAAGATGTGGCGGTTATTAATATATGAAATAGAAGCTAAGAAATTGGGTACTGTCAAGTCCTAATACAGTGTGGCTGACTAATGCTAGCAAGAAAGCTCCAGCATCAATATCATTCAGGGTTCTGAAAATAAAGTGAGGGCACTCTGTTCTTATACTGTAAATATTTGTTATATAGTTAAAAAATATTTGAAGACCTTTGCATATGTTGAAGTTTCTTGATAAGAGAAGCACAAAAGTGTTGAATAAAGTTATATAGGTTTACAAGAAGTGGAGTGAAAGTTTGTAGGAGGTTGCAATGTGAAATAAGAAATGTGACTTCTGCAGAGCTTGTTCAAATAATTATTTCAAATTTACCTTTGACTTCCATTATACATGAACTTCCATATGACATAAAACACGAGTATCTAATTAAGAATGATTTTATTAACTTTTCAGAAAATCTTCAATATGAGATTTTTGGTTGATTTTTTTTAAATATTTTGTGAGCTATTTTACAGTATTGCATTAATAAATTTGAGTTGTTAAATTAATTGCAGAACACAGGTAATTATAGTATCACACTGTGAGGTCTGTTAATACACATACACACTGTATTTGAGCTTTCACATTCAAATTATTAGCCATTTCATTTTGGGTGGTAGACAAAAAAAAGTGTGTAATGGAAGACAATAAATATACACTGTATTACCATGTAATGGTGAGATAACTATTGAAAGAACTGTAGGTATGCATTTTTCTACCATTGTGCTAGGGGCAACTGTCATTCATATATGCTAGACAAGTAAGATAAATATTTTTGATATTATTGATATCAGTTGGTCCTGAGCTTGCTATGTATCAACACCCACACATGCACAGCAATTTCTTAGTGTTGACAATGTTCAGGGTTCTGGGTATTCTCAAGAAACAAGGCATGTGTGAACAGTACCTGCTTTCCACCCTTCTATTTATTCAAGGCCCCTCCTTTTTTTTCTTTTTTTGTATTCCCTAGGTTAGTGAATATTTTATAATTCATTATTTTTCAGTGCTTATGATCCATTAATTTTTATGAATGTTTTGAAATCTGTGACATCAGGTTATATTGGAATTAATTGGATGTTTTGTACAAACATTCTTGCCCACTCATCAGATGCTCTGTACTTGGTTATAATTGCATACAATAAAATTGTATCAACAGGTCACCAAGATGCAAAGTTAAACGAAAATGTATTCAAGCATGGATGTTTATTGGATGTATGGATCATCCCTGTGATTGTAAATAAATCAAGATTTTTCTATTAGATTTTTTCTTAACCTTGTTTTACTTTAAAAAAAATATAAGAATACTGATACCAATACTTTGGCACGCTCATACTTTTCAGTTTTTATATGGCGTGTTTTCATATGAGCGTTTTTGTTTTTATATGAGCGTGTTAGAGAGGAGTGAATGGAGACGAATGGTTTTTGGGACCTAACGAGCTGTTGGAGTGTGAGCAGGGTAATATTTTGTGGAGGGATTCAGGGAAACCAGTTAATTGATTTAGTTGGACTTGAGTCCTGGAAATGGGAAGTACAATGCCTGCACTTTAAAGGAGGGGTCTGGGATAGTGACAGCTGGGAGGGACTATTCTCAGCTGTTGTATCTGAGTGCCTCTGCAAAGACAGTGATTATGTATGAGTGTGGTGAAAGTATTGAATGATGAAAGTATTTTCTTTTTGGGGATTTTTTCTTTTTGCGTCACCCTGCCTCGGTGGGAGACGGCCGACTTGTTAAAAAAAATAAAATACACACAGCAATAATAACATAAGGAAGATGATGATAATGAGTAGATAATATTATAAAGCCAATCCTCTTAGGGTTGCCAGTGTCATCATAGCAAGCCCTCTTGAAATTGCCATAGAAATTGGAAATCATCTTTGTATCTCTCAGGGGCTCCTTCTATGCCCCTTGTTTCTTACCTCCAAGTCTGCCAGAGAGTTACTTCCTTTAGACTTTTCTTATAACAGGGAAGAGTCTTATCATGTGCCTTTTACGCTTCTAGAACTAGTCAACACTTTCTGCTTGCCGATCATCGACAGTGGGGCCTGATGACATTCATATTCGTATGCTTCAGCATTTACATCCATCAGCCCTTGCAGTCCTCTTACATCTTTTTTTAATCTTATTTGGTCACAAAGGGTTCTTCCCCAGCTGTGGAAAACTGCTGTTGTTTTGCCTTTTCATAAACCAGGTACTTCGGGCCATGATACCTCACACTATCCCATTGCTCTTACAGTGCAATTTGCAAGTTGATGGAACGTCTAGTAAATAGACGTTTGGTGTGGTATTTAGACACAATAGTCCCCTTACTCCGCTTAGATCCAGCGCTGTATGACCCTAGTAGGTTTAGCGCCTCTTTTATTATAATAATAACTCTGCTTAGTTGTAGTTGTAGCTACAGTTAGAGTAAAAGGTAGATGGAACAAAAACAAAATGGCAACAAGAAGTAAGAGAAGTAAAAGTGTATAAACTAAGGGAGGAGGAAGTTAGGGTGAGATATAAGCAACTATTGTCAGAAAGGTGGGCTAGTGCAAGTATGAGTAGTGGAGGGGTTGAAGAGGGTTGGGATAGTTTTAAAAATGCAGAACAGTGGACCCCCGGAAATCAAACGCCTCCCAACTCGACCTATTATATAAGTTTATTATTGTAAGTGTATTTTTGGGGGGTCTGAAATGGACTAATCTAATTTACATTATTCCTTATGGGAATAAATTCGTTCGGTAACAGCACTTGAACAGCATTCTGGAACGAAGAATGTTCGATTTCCGGGGGGTCCACTGTATTAGAATGTGGGGCAGAAGTTTGTGGCTGTATGAGGGTGGGTGCAGGAGGAAAGAGAAGTGAGTGGTGGAATGAAGAAGTAAAGGGTGTGTTAAAAGAGAAAAAGGTAGCTTATGAGAGTTTTTTACAAAACAGAAGTGTTAATAGAAGAGCAGAGTATATGGAGAGTAAAAGAAAGGTGAAGAGTGGTGAGGGAGTGCAAAAGGAGAGCAGCAGATGAAAGAGTGGGAGAGGCTCTGTCAAGAAATTTTGCTGAAAACAAGAAAAATTTTTTGGAGTGAGATGAACAAGTTAAGAAAGCCTAGGGAATGAATGGATTTGTCAGTTAAAAACAGAGTAGGGGAGTTAGTAGATGGGGAGCTGGAGTTATTGGGTAGATGGCGGGAATATTTTGAGGAACTTTTAAATGTTGAAAAAAGGGAGGCGGTAATTTCATGCACTGGCCAGGGAGGTATAACATCGTTTAGGAGTGAAGAAGAGCAGGATGTGAGTGTGGGGAAGGTGCATGAGGCATTACGTAGAATGAAAGTGGGTAAAGCAGCTGGAATTGACTGGATCATGACAGAAATATTAAAAGCAGGGGGAGATAGTGTTGGAGTGGTTGGTATTTTTGTTTAATATATGTATGAATGGGAGTTGACACAGTTACTTTTTGCTGATGATTCTGTGCTTATGGGAGATTCTAAAGAAAAGTTGCAAAGGTTAGTGGACGAGTTTGGGAGGGTGTGTAAAGGTAGAAAGTTGAAAGTGAACATAGATAAGAGTAAGGTGATGAGGGTATCAAACGATTTAAATAAAGAAAAATTAGATATCACATTGGAGAGAGGGATTATGAAAGAAGTACAGTCTCTTGTCACTACATTCTCGTGTCATGAATGATAACCGTACAGCCTCGTGTCACAGTACATTCTCGTGTCATGAATGATAACCGTACAGTCTCGTGTCACAGTACATTCTCGTGTCATGAATGATAACCGTACAGTCTCGTGTCACAGTACATTCTCGTGTCATGAATGATAACCGTACAGCCTCGTGTCACAGTACATTCTCGTGTCATGAATGATAACCGTACAGTCTCGTGTCACAGTACATTCTCGTGTCATGAATGACAACCATACAGTCTCGTGTCACAGTGCATTCTCGTGTCATGAATGATAACCGTACAGTCTCGTGTCATGAATGATATCCGTACAGTCTCGTGTCACAGATATTTGGGAGTTGACTTGTCAGTGGATGGGTTTATGAAGGATGAGGTTAACCATAGAATTGATGAAGAAAAAAGGTGAGTGGTGCGTTGAGGTATCTGTGGAGGCAAAAAAACGTTATCCATGGAGGCAAAGAAGGGAATGTACGAAAATATAGTGGTACCAACACTTATATGGGTATGAAGCATGGGTTGCAAATGCTGCAGCGAGGAGGCAGCTGGAGGCAGTAGAGATGTCCTGTCTAAGGGCAATGTGTGGTGTAAATATTATGCAGAAAATTAGGAGTGTGGAAATTAGGAGGAGGTGTGGAGTTGCTAAAAGTATTAATCGGGCTGAAGAGGGGTTGTTGAGGTGGTTTGGTCATTTAGAGAGAATGGATCAAAGTAGAATGACTTGGAGAGCGTATAAATCTGTAGGTGAAGGAAGGCGGGGTAGGGGTCGTCCTCAAAAAGGTTGGAGGGACGGGGTAAAGGAGGTTTTGTGGGCGAGGGGCTTGGACTTCCAGCAAGCATGTGTGAACGTGTTAGATAGGAGTGAATGGAGACGAATGATTTTTGGGACCTGACGAGCTGTTGGAGTGTGAGCAGGGTAACATTTTGTGAAGGGATTCAGGGAAACCAGTTAATTGATTTAGTTGGACTTGAGTCCTGGAAATGGGAAGTACAATGCCTGCACTTTAAAGGAGGGGTCTGGGATAGTGACAGCTGGGAGGGACTATTCTCAGCTGTCGTATCTGAGCGCCTCTGCAAAGACAGTGATTATGTATGAGTGTGGTGAAAGTGCTGAATGATGATGAAATTATTTTCATTTTGGGGATTTTCTTTCTTTTTGGGTCACCCTGCCTCGGTGGGAGACTGCCGACTTGTTGAAAAAAAAAAAAAATAACATGCTATATGCCATCAAGAATTACAGTTAACTCTCAGGGCCTTTTGTTCTTTCCTGTTAGACCTTGTATGCAGAAGCAAACATTCCCTCACATGATCGACACAATACCCATTGTCTTTGTTACTTTGGTCCCACAATCTTCATGATCCTCATGCAGAATAGTCATGGATAATCATGGGTGTGTAAAGGAAGAAAGTTGAAAGTGAACATAGATAAGTGCAAGGTGATTACGGTATCAAATAATTTAGATAAGGGAAAATTGGATATCAGATTGGAGGGAGGGAATATGGAAGAAGTGAATGTGTGCAGATATTTGGGAGTAGACTTGTCGGCAGATGGGTTCATGAAAGACGAGGTAAACCATAGAATTGATGAAGGAAAAAAGGTGGGTAGTGCATTGAAGTATCTGTGGAG
Organism: Cherax destructor; assembly: GCA_009830355.1. Taxonomy (NCBI): domain Eukaryota; kingdom Metazoa; phylum Arthropoda; class Malacostraca; order Decapoda; family Parastacidae; genus Cherax; species Cherax destructor. Next base: position 17,501 of record WNWK01011327.1, read on the forward strand.
AAAAAGAACATTATCCATGAAGGCAAAGAAGGGAATGTGTGAGAGTATAGTGGTATCAACATTCTTATATGGGTGTGAAGCATGGTTTGTGAATGTTGCAGCAAGGAGGAGGCTGGAGGCAGTGGAGATGTTGTGTCTAAGGACAATGTGTTGCATAAATATTATGCAGATAATTCGTAGTGTGGAAATTTGGAGGTGTGGAGTTACTAAACGTATTATTCAGAGGGCTGAGAAGGGGTTGTTGAGGTGGTTTGGTCATTGAGAGAGGATGGAGCAAAATAGGATGACTTAGAGACTATGTAAATCTGTAGTGGAGGAAAGGATGGGTAGGGGAAAGGATGAAGGGAGGGGGTAAAAGAGGTTTTGTGTGGAAGTGTCTTGGACATACAACAGGCATGTGTGGGCGTGTTAGATAACAGTGAGTGGAGACGAATGGTTTTTGGGACTTGACTAGCTGTTGGAGTGTGAGCAGGGTAATATCTGTGCGCCTATGCAGAGACAGTGATTGTGTGAATGATGGTGGAAATGTTTCTTTTTGGGTCACCCTGCCTCCGTGGGAGATGGCCAGCGTGTTAAAAAAAAAAGAAATTGCAAAATAAAGTTATGGAACCTCTAGGGGTAAATAATAAGTTATCTAGGGGCAAAAACTTGGCCTCACTGAAAAATTATAATATAACCTAGCTTAACAACCAAAATTCTTCATAAATACTTCACAGAAACGCACTAAACGTGACCAATACAAACTCGTCTGATCATTGTGGAAGGCTAAGTGAAAGCTATTGTTAGAAAATAAACATTTTTAAACACTAGACTTATTTACTTGTTTAGTATTAAATTCTCCCAAAACCTTTACAAATGTTTAGATGTAAACTTTGACTCATAATTAACCTGAATTTCTATAGAAAGGCAGACCTGTCAATTTTTCCCAGTGCTGTCAAACCTTTCTTTTAGAAATTTTTTGAAGGGGTATGACCTCTGGAAACTTGGTAGAAAAGATAAGTTAGTAAATACTAGTTTTTCCAGCTTTGTTTTCTTCATACGCAAATGTCCTCCAAAGGGATCTGTGACAAACTCGAAACCTGACCCCTAAACAGCTCTTGTGCTTCTGTCTGCTTGAGAGCCTCTCTCTCCATTTGGCAGTACTTGAACAGATTTTATCTCATCAGTACACCTACAAGAAACATTTGGTCAACTGGAAGGTTGCCTTCTCAGTAAGAGCCGAAACTTTACCAGTTTTCGAGATTTGATTAAGTCCCTTGGACGAAACGTCCATAAACCGCATATTGATACATAGCCTGTAAATTCATCAGTGTAAACAATAAAATCAAGTTAAGCGCTAAACCCAAGAGGGTCATACAACAGCTGTGTAAGCAAAAATTTGTTTCTGGTGCAGTAAACCTGAGTAGCTGTTAATCCTCACAGAAATTATAAAAGACACACTCTTGTGTGGAACCTGATATCACTTATCACCATTATCATTATCTCATTGAGCCTCGCCGCTGGGTGTGGTCAGAGACGCTTATCTCTCTTCTTTTGAAGCTGTGAAGCTCTGCCTTATTCACATCCAGGTCCTAAGTGGCCACTGAGCCACCATTGTTAATAATGACCCTCGTGAATTAGACCTTAAATCTCTTGAAAACTATGCTATTACTGAAGCAGCCCCAGCAATCTGCAGTTAAGTTTATCCTTGGTCTTCTTAACTTTTCTGATCAGCACATTTTAATTCCTATTTTTTTTAGTAACTCGTGGAATGTGTAAATTTATCCTTGTTTGATAAGAAGACTAACAGCGTAGGACGCGGAGACAGTTCCTGAATTATTTTATGATAAAGTTGGTTAATTTAATATTGTTATAATTTGAATGTAATAATTATATATATATATATAATTTTTTTTTTTTTTTTTTTTTTTTTCCAACAAGTCGCCCGTCTCCCACAGAGGCAGGGTGACCCAAAAAGAAAGAAAATCCCCAAAAAGAAAATACTTCCATCATCATTCAACACTATCACCACACACATACATAATCACTGTCTTTGCAGAGGAGCTCAGATACGACAGCTGAGAATTGTCCCTCCCAGCTGTCACTATCCCAGACCCCTCCTTTAAAGTGCAGGCATTGTACTTCCCATTTCCAGGACTCAAGTCCAACTAAATCAATTTACTGGTTTCCCTGAATCCCTTCACACAATGTTACCCTGCTCACACTCCAACAGATCGTCATGTCCCAAAAACCATTCGTCTCCATTCACTCCTATCTAACACGCTCACACATGCTTGCTGGAAGTCCAAGCCCCTCGCCCACAATACCTCCTTTACCCCGTCCCTCCAACCTTTTCTAGGACGACCCCTACCCCGCCTTCCTTCCCCTACAGATTTATACGCTCTCCAAGTCATTCTACTTTGATCCATTCTCTCTAAATGACCAAACCACCTCAACAACCCTTCTTCAGCCCTCTGACAAATACTTTTAGTAACTCCACACCTTCTCCTAATTTCCACATTCCGAATTTTCTGCATAATATTTACACCACACATTGCCCTTAGACAGGACATCTCCACTGCCTCCAGCCTCCTCCTCGCTGCAGCATTTGCAACCCATGCTTCACACCCATATAAGAGTGTTGGTACGACTATATATATATATATATATATATATATATATATATATATATATATATATATATATATATATATATATATATATATATTTATATATATATATATATATATATTAATCATAAAATCAATCTAGCAACGTCAGCTCTTTTTAATAACGCCAGCTTACAATAGTGGATTAGTGCGAATAAATCGAGTTATTTATATAATGTAAAGGATAATGGATGGATGGTAGCCACCAAAATCCACTTCTTCCTACTTCATTAACCCTCACTGCTCAAGAGACATTCCTTATCACTGCATTACAACACCATTCCTGCGGGTCAGACTCAGGAGGAGGTAACAGAGGACACTGCCTCGCCCAGTAAAACTTAGCTGAAAGTAATGCTGCAAGCATGATACTGGGGTACCTGGGCAGAGCCGTCATGAAAGACAATACTGAGCTAGCAGTCTCCACCTTGCTGACAAGACCGTCAAAGACTGTACTGGCAGCAGAAACCACAGACATGGCACCATCCACATGACACGATTGGTCAGAACAACTCAGTTTCAGGAACAAATTATTATTATTATTATTATTATTATTATTATTATTATTATTTGACTCTTGTGGGTTTAGCGCTTGGTTCTGATTGTAATAATAATATTATTATTATTAAGTAAGGGACACGCAGCATCTGGTGAATGAGAGGCAATAAGCAGTTTGCATTCCTACAATAGAATATTCAGAGACTGAAGAAACACATAGATATACTCCTAATACAATAAGACCTTGACACCCACCACGAGTCGACCTAGATTACCTAGATTCTTTGCTTATCGCAACCACTTTGGTGGTGACAAAACAGGCGCAGCAATTTATGTAAAAAAAAAATACTCTCCCTTTTCCCCTCCTACGCAATCATTGACGCACTCGTAAACTGTGGAAATGCAAGCAGTACGCATATATATACTCCGACACTTTGCTAACAGTTTTCCTCACAGGCGTCCACAGACGGGATAATTGCAGGGGTGACTTCAGTGCTTGTTACCTCATGCAGCAACTATTGAACGGGAATTAAATCACAGAAGAAAAGTTAGGTTAGGTTAGGTTATGCTAGATTAAGCTAGGTTAGGTTAGATTAAGTTAGGTTAAATCTAACTACGAGAAAATGTGGCTTTTTTCTTGTGACTTTTTTACCTGGATTCCCTGCAAATCTGTTGCAACACTAGGGACGCATCAGGAAGGCAGCAGGGAGACACAGTCATGGTTCTGAATGGTGCCACACATCCTGGGAAGGATGGCAGCGCATGTGGTGCCACACATCCTGGGGAGGATGGCAGCGCATGCTGAACCTTACTTTGTTCCCTCCTCCCCAAATAATAGATAGATCAGCAGTGTGCTGCTACTCTATTCGATGTGATAGTTATACAATTGGACCAGAAGCTGTTTCCTTGTCATATTCCATCACGCAGGATGGGGTTCACACAGGGTGTTGACGTCTGTCAACCTGAGCTGGGAGACTTCAGTAGGGTATTGAGAATATCATCAGCTACGAGAGCTTCAGAAGTTTTGCTTCATCAGAGCTGAAGTTACGATCACTTGGGAATTGCCATCATTCAGGACAGTCTACGTCATACACAGGAGAATTGAAATTTTAATGAATATATCTCAATTGTCCCAAGGAATAGGAAGGAAGGTAGACTATACCTCATCTTTGAGGACCCCTCAAGGAAGGTTCCTCGACGCTGGTGAGGGGGCTTTTGATCTAGGGAATTGGATCTGTGCTCCAGTTCCCTGAATTAAGCCTGAATACCTTCCACATCCCCCCCCCACAGGCGCTGCATAATCCTACGGGTTTAGCGCTCCCCCTTGATTATTATTATTATTATAATAATAATAATAATAATAATAATAATCATCTTTGAGGATAAACAGTTTAACGAATTTTGGTGAATTATATAAATCTTAAGTTATCGATACGTGTCCGGTGGTATATTCACGAAGGCGTATTCTGTATGATACAAGTTTTATGTAAAGATGCCCATGTATGATGCAAGATGTATGTGATGGTGTACATTGTATGATACAAGTTGTTTGTAATGCAACCAAACTTGATCTGTACTTATCCAGGTCACGTCTAACTTAATAAATCCAACTTAACATATTCTATAAATGCTATATGCAGGTTAGTAAAATCTTAGAAAAGCTTAGGTCATGTAGGGTTTGTATAGATTTATTTAGTGTACATTGCTATGATCAATTCGGTTTACGGTAAGCTACGATAATTTTGGATTAGGCCTTTAAGTAACGGGAGGCTTCTGGAGATTAGGTTTAATGTTATCTGTGGAAGACTAGGCCTATTTAATGTAGGTTACTATCACTCCGCCGTGGCTTAGATATACTATTCTAACTTCGGTTAGTGCGGAAAAAGTTGAATTAGGCTACGTGTGTTAAAGCTGGTGGTTCTCCTGTGTTACCATTACTGTACAATGCTGCTGCGTAATTGTGTGGTTGGGTGTTACACCCGGGTTCCGCTTTAACGGATGAGTGGGAGTGTTATCAGTCTTATCAGGCTGTAGTTTATACTACCTTCTTTGATACTCAGTCGACCCCAGCCCCCCTTCCCTTCTTCCGTCTCCCCACCGAGGGCTCCCTCCCTGTTTCGTCCATCACCCCTCCTGCCTTCTATCCCAGCATAATGTTATTGTATCCAGTTGTGATTAAAAAAACTCTCCTCCCTTCAACATCTTTCTTTCGCATTCCCCTCTTCCTCCCTTTCTCATTCTCTCTCTCTCCTTCCCTCCCTCATTCCTTCTTTCCCCTTCCTCCCTCCCCCATTCCTTCCCTCCCCTACCCCCTTCCTCCCTATCTCTCCTCCCTCCCTCATTCCTTCTATCCCCTACCCCCTTCCTCCCTTTCTCTCCTCCCTCCCTCCCTCATTCCTTCTCCCTTCCTCCCAATCTCCCCTCCCTCCCACAAACTGGCACCATACATTCTGGTCAGAGCTCCACCACTGAACGCAGGCACCTTCGCTTCAGTCTTCATTTGTTTGACGCGGTGATAATAACCTCAGTAGTTGAAGCAGCAACAAGTTGTTACACAAATTTCGAGACCGTGTGAGTTTTTTTACACAAATTTTGTTTACCAGTTGATAAAGTACATCGCTAGTATTCTGAAAGTCGTCAGAATTTGCGAGATTTGTTGTTTAAAATTGTGATTTTTATGCTTTGTGTTTACTCCTGCAATGTTTCACGTAGTTTTCAAGGGAACCTGAACGAGTTTAACTCTTGATATGAATATACTAAAAATACTAGATGATCGCTAAAGGAATAGTGGAGGGTGGTGATCAATTTTTTAACGTAGCAAAATATAAGAATTTGGATTCATGTACGTATTTATGTACTCACCTATTTGTATTCATCTATTTGTGATTGCAGGGGTCGAGCCTTAGCTCCTGGCTTCACCTCTCCGGCGGCCTTTACTTGGTTTTCATTCTCCTGGCTGACGTGAGCCCTCTTATGCCTATTCTTAAAACTGTATGGATCCTTCCTCTACCACTTCGCTGTCTAGGGCGTTCCACTTCCTGACCACTCTAAGGCTGAATAAGAACTTCCTAACATCCCTGTAACTCATCTGTTTTTACCTTTCAACTGTACCCTCGTGTACCTGAGACCTGCCTCTCAAAAAGACTCGGCCTATCACCCCTGATCCTTCTGTCCTCTATCGTCAGACAGCTCCTCTAGTCTCTCCTCATAGCTCATATAACTCAGCTCTGGGACTAGTCTCTTTGCAAACCTTTGCACTTTTTCTAGCTTTACATGCTTAACCTATAGGATATGTCAAGATATATATATCTCATTAAAAAATAAGTTACCAGACATATTAAGCAAATTTCCTAAATTTGCAACAGATACACTCCTGTCAACCGTTTTGAGGCCTAGGTCCTAGGCCTTCTGTGTATCCATGTGCTCTTGCGCTACCGTCCACAGGATGGATATGGGGTGCTCAATAAGCTAGCCACTTCGGCGGCAAAATCTAATCTTTGCCAGAAGTGCATTCCATTCTAGCACTGCATACTCCAAGATAGGCCTGACATATACCATGTATAGGGTGGTGATACCTCTTTGTTGAGGTTCCCAAAAACAACCCATATTGCTGCGGTAAATGCGAGCCTCTGGAGAAATTTCTGCTCATCCCTAGGCCCACTTTGAGGACGGTTATAGTAGTAGCCATTGTCCCCCGAGCCCAGGCGCTATATAATTCCACGGGTTTAGCGCTCGCCATGATAATAATAATGTCCCCCGAGCCTGTACACTGTTCTAATAGCCACTTTTCCGGATCCATTTGCAGTCTTTTCCCTGGTCTGTTCCTATTCGTATTCATGTCATTAGAAAACGTATAAGAAAAATTTTAGAAAGGACTTTACCTATTCGGCACGACATATATATATATATATATATATATATATATATATATATATATATATATATATATATATATATATATATATATATATATATATATATATATACATATATATATAACTCAGATCTTAATTAACGTCTGTCAATGAATAAACAGAAGAATGAACGGGGACTGGAACCATGGTCCTGGCACGTAGCAGATCCAGTGCTGTACCAGAGAGATCTGAACTTTCAATAGGAAAATTACAGATGGTCGCTGCTGACACAGACGTATTCCAAAGCGCTGTCTGCGTTCTTTCTATTGAAAGCCCGTAGCTCAGTGGTACAGCGGTGGACCTCCTACATGCCAGGGCCACGGTTCTTGTCCCCGTTCATTCTTCTGTTTATTCACTGATAGTCGTTTATTGCGATGCGAGTTTATAGACTATATGGCTTTGAGGGCTATGAGAATAGACTGTTCAACTGCCAAGACTTTTCAACTGCCTCCCAGCATACATAAGGGGGATTACTAATAGACCCCTGGCTGTGGTTCGTACGTTGGTTTGCGTGTGGCCGGCAGTAACAGCCTGGTTGACCAGACCCTGGTCTACCGCGAGGCCTGGTCATAGACCGAACCGCGGGGGCGTCGACCCCCGGAACATCCTCCATGGTAGATTCCAGGTATGTAAGTTTCTTGGGTAGTGGGACGACAATAGTGTTACACCTGGTGGCCGCCGACGCAGACATAAATGAAAAAAACAAACAAAGATTTTGGATGATAATAATAATAATAATAATAATAATAATAATAATAATAATAATAGCAATAATCTTTATTTCTACAAGTACATGTACAAGGTATACAGACATAGCTGACATCAATGACATACTACTATATAGAAAGCCGCTTGTTATGCTGAGCATTTCCCGCAAATTAGATCAATTTTGTCCCAGAATGCGACCCACACCAGTCGACTAACACCCAGGTACCCATTTTACACTGATGGGGGAACTGGGACAGTAGGTGTCTTAAGGAAACACGTCCTAATGTTTCCACCCGTACCGGGGATCGACACCCGGACCTCAGTGTGTGAGCTGAGTGCGCTACCAATCGAGCTACGGGACAAATGGATATTGAAATTTCACGTAGTGTCACGTGATGAAAATGGAAGAAAGGGATAACCGAACAGCGAAGAACATAGACAAAACGTAAATGACCCGCACATAGAAGCTAACCACGACGTTTCGGTCCGACTTGGACTTTGTAAATGGTCCAAGTCGGACCGAAACGTCGTCATAAGGTTGTCTCTCCTAAGTGAGGGTTATTTACGTATTGATCCAGTCACGGTATTGTGACTTTTTGTTATTTGTTCAACAGAGACAAAATAAGAAATACAGCAAATACAAATATTTATTCGTTAAAAAAATATTAGTCACATGTGTGGTACACGTGTGTATTACACACCTGCCAGGGAGGGGGACACAGAAGGAATTGTATAAAAGATTTTTACGTAAGTCAATTAGTGAGAAACTCACATATACTACACTGGCAAACTTAAAAATAATCTTTAGGAATATGAAGAGTTACAAACCATACCACGGGTGGGGTTCGAACCCGCGGCCAAAGAGTCTCAAAACTCCGTAAGTCGAGTTATGTGAAGAGTTGAATGATAAAACAAAAATCTAGTTACAGCATTCGTAAAAATATATTGTAATATACAGCGGCAGTATGGTGTTCTCACCCCACCAAAAAATATTCCGAAAACTGAAAAATGTTCAAGGATATGGCGCTCAGAAAATGACTCTTTAGGTCGATAAAACTTGAGTTATCAAGATTGAGTAACTGAAGACGTCCTCCTCGGGCACTTGAAGGAGGACGGGATACATGATAACCACCATAAGAAGGCGTTAGAAAGTGTGTAAATAATTTTTTTTGTTTTGACTTCATAAAGAGCAAGAAGTTAGTTTAATACAAGAAGGCGTCACAAATGTGAAAGTGACGCAGAAGCAGCATTATGTGATCCATTATTAATGACATTTCGCCCAAATAGTAGATGAAACCGATGAACTTAGAGAAATCTCGATAAACCTCTCCTCACTGTGCTCTCCTTCCTACCCAGGATTACCTGTTTATGACGAGATAAAGCCCCACGGTGTGGGCGAAAAGTCGTGTGTAAAGAATCATATTACACTGTACTTGTTTCTTTTACAAGCGTACCATTTCTCTCCGTCGCAAAAATACTGTGAAGTGTTTCTTCACGAACCAGTGAGTCTTAATAACATTAGATAAAAAAACAATATATGGTTCTGCTACTGTAGTTACACACACACGGTTTTATCTCCCTATACCAACTGTTTGCACTGTTTATCATGGCCACTCCTCCACCATTAGCTGACTAACTTATTAACTACAAATCATGAAAACAGCGGACTTATTAAAGCTGAAGGCGTTAATGTGATGCTCTACCAGTCAATGGGACACTTAAAAGCACTTCAAGCGTGTTTAGGAAACGCGTTTGTTGTGCTTAGCAAAGTTTACTGTTACTGGCATTGAATCAAACTTCTGAAGTTTTCGTTGGTGGGCGTCATACAGGGATGGGATTGGCTCTCGGTAGCAGGTCGTTACTAAGTCTTCCAGCTAAGAATATGACCCTTTTATCTTCTATCCCTTATTTTGCTTTCTCAATTTACTCTTCGTTCCCACTTCTACTCACCTCTTTACTTTTTCTCTTAATGTCCGCTGCCAGTCTTCATTTTTCATTTTTTTCGCTTCATTTCCATTTCATTTCTTTTGCCTTTACCCTATGGATTTCAACTTTACTTGTTAAGTTATTTGACCAACCAATTATTCCCTCAACAGATCACAACATTGGGACGAGCAGGCCAGGCAGTGTAGCCTTCTACGACTTCCTTCCAAGAAGAGTCGGTCGTCCGCAGAGCTGGGCGTCCGCAGAGTTGGTCGTCTGCAGAGTTAATCGTCCGTAGAGTTGGGCGTCCGTAGAGTTGGTCGCCCGCAGAATTGGTCGTCCGCAGAGTTAGTCGTCTGCAGAAGTGGGTTTAGAGGGATGGATCGCCGTCCTAACTATCGCTACAGCGGGGTGGGTGGCACCCCAGGCGAAGTCAAGTGCCTCACTCTTACTATCATCACTTTCAATGTCATCTTCGCTGTAAGTGTAACATCATCCCCAATTCTCTCTCTCTCTCTCTTTCTCTCTCTCTCTCTCTCTCTCTCTCTCTCTCTCTCTCTCTCTCTCTCTCTCTCTCTCTCTCTCTTTCACACACACACACACAAGGAGATTGACTGGGAGAACCTAGAGCCATACGGGGAACAGAAACGTTAAGGGCTAAGATGTTGGCAGTGGTAATGGAGAACTTCATGCACCAACATGTTAGGGATACAACCAGAGAGAGAGAGGGAGAGAGAGAGAGAGAGAGAGAGAGAGAGAGAGAGAGAGAGAGAGAGAGAGAGAGAGAGGATGAACCAGAAAAGCTGGATCTGGTATTCACCTTGAGTGGTTCCAACATAGGGGATATTACATGTGAGAGGTCCCTCGGCGCTAGTGATCACATGGTCCTAAGTTTCGAATACCTTGTAGAGTTAACAGTGGAGGGTGACGTAGCATGGGAAGGAGGGAAGAAGCCAAACCTCAAAAGAGGGGACTACACAGGCATGAGGCAATTCCTGTATGAGGTGCAGTTGGAAAGAGAACTAGAGGGAAAAACAGTGAATTACATGATGGAGCATGTGGCCAGAAAGTGCAAGAAAGTAAAAGTTTGTACCTAAGGGGCAATAGAAATAAAGGGAGGACCAGAACGAGCCCATGGTTTACCCAGAGGTGTAGAGAGGCCAAGCAAATGTGCTAGAGCATGGCTAAAGTAAAGAAGAGCCGAAGAGCCAGGACACACTACACACAACCGAAGAGAAAGTGAAGAAACTGCTATGTGAATTAGATGCCTCGAAGGCGGTGGACTCAGATAACATCTCTCCATGAGTCCTGAGAGAGGGAATAGAGGCACTATGTGTGCCGCTAGCAATCATCTGTGACAAGTCTATCGAAACAGGGCAACTGCCAGAGATGTGGAAGATAGCAAATGTTGTCCCAAATTTTTAAGAAGGGAGACAGACAGGCAGCATTAAACTGCAGACCAGTGTCACCGACAAAGTAAGAAGTGTTTTACCCCACTGTTACACCTACACTGTTACATCTACACTGTTACATCTACACTGTTACATCTACACTGTTACACCTACACTGTTTCGGGGCCAGGAGCTGAGTCTCGACCCCTGCAACCACAATTAGGTGAGTACTGTTACGTCTAGATCTTTACGTCTACACCACCGTTACGCCTATACTAAAGTTACATCTACAACGACGTCACATCTATGACTCCTGTTGCAGCTACACTGTCATTAGGTGTACACCACAGTCACGTGTACACCACTGGTATATTGACACTACTGACTGGTGTACATTTTTTTTTCAGCGGTAATCCTCTCATGTGTGTCTATCTGAGGTTAGATGTCTTAGGCCAGGCGTCTGAGGCCAGGCGTCTGAAGCCAGGCGTCTGAGGCCAGGCGTACCCTCATCATAAATTTTTTAAACGCCACATTTTAGCAGCGCCTGGGCTCAAGGTGCCTCAGAAATAGCACCAGAATGCAACGCGAAAAATCACTCACGGTGAGAATTACCGCAAAAAGGTTGGAAGCTCTGTGAACGAGGTTGGCACACGCGAGTTAGCACTAATCAAATTGTACTGGCATAGCTTGATGATTGGTGAGTGTTAATGAAGTCTTCAGCGAAGATTTACTGCCACTGATTGGCACGCTGTCCTTGGCGCTGTTTTGCATCAGTATATTACGTTTAATTTTAGATCTGCTGGGATATTTTGGGCTGATGTGAGTCTAAACACAGATGACAGCTGTGCTGACTTGTAAAGAATCACTAGTAAGAATTTGCACTCTTACGAGCCATACTGTAACTACATCGTCATCTAGATGGTGATTAAGCAATTATTATTATGTTCCTGTAATTTAACTGCCAATATTTAATGAATTTATTCAGGGTAAAATGAGTACATATCGTGTAAGGCACAGGAGCCGGAGAAGCTTTCACTTTGTGTACGTTTCATTCTAGATTTATTCTCAGCAGACTACATTCGAATGAGGTACCATATAGCAAGCATTGACTGGGGTAAACATTATAATGATTTACGAAATAGTAATAACACGATTGCCAACACTAACGACTCACGAAATAGTAATAACACGATTACAAACAAATCTTATTATAGCCAGCTGGTCCGGTGGTTAACGCACTGGCCTGTGAGTTTTAGGACTTACTTGTCATGGGTTCAAGCCCCGCCCGTTCCCTGATAATATAAGAATGCATGTAGATTATTAAGAATGGATGTGTAAGGAGATGAAGCAATGCAAGGTGAGGCGAATCACGGAATAAATAAGGAAAAAGTAGCATGAACCATAGTAAATTTGTGACCCTTCAACCTAGATGAATAGCTATATATATCCTTGCCTGTGGCCACAGCGTCTGGGGATCACTTCTCAAGTGAATATCCCAGAAAAAAGATACCAAATGCGATTGATTAACATAATAATAGTGAATTTGTGGAAAGAAAGCAATTTGTCAACAGGTCTAAAAAAGGGAATGTATCTGAGCACAGCAGAACCAACGCATTTGTAAATGCAGAAAACACGATCTGTGAATGTTGTAGCCAACAGAAGGTTTACGAAAATATTGTATTGCATGATATAAGTATTTAATATAAATGTAATAGTAGCATGAAATGTATGATTGAAAGAGCGAATGTAGAGATGTAGAACGGTTTGGATAAAATAGGTTGAACAAGAAGGTGAATAAATCTGGAGTTGAAAATATGAGATGTAGGGAGGGAGTGGAGAAGATTTTGAGAGATTAAGGCTGCACATCCCACAGCTATGTGTCAGCTGGGTGTGATACACACACTGCAACCACACCTGTCTGTGTGGGTGTGATACACACACTGCAACCACACCTGTCTGTGTGGGTGTGAAGCACACACTGCAACCACACCTGTCTGTGTGGGTGTGAAGCATATACTGCCACTAAGACATACGTCAGGAAACACTAGTCCTGTTTACCGACGAATCTTACCTAACTTGACTACCACTACACCACTGGCAGGTCACTACTGATGTGGAAACTAATTTTCTACAGGAGACCCATGACATAAACCCTGGTACACCTCAGCGTAATCCTTTGTTTATTAAATGGGGTGTAAAACCTATCTATGGTGAGCCAGCGGATGTTTAACTGCAGGTATATACGTAGGTCTTGTGCTAAGCAGTGGATATAGTTTCTGTTTCCCAGCAGATACTCAACGTGGGATACATAACACAGGTACGTCAGCAGATGCTTAAATCACTGAATATGTCAGCTTGTGACCAAGACCCGTGTGTCAGGCGACACTTCACGGTTTCTTGACGAAAAATCTCAACACCACCACTACCTTGTTTCACCCGGGCGCACGCCAACCTTAAGTCATTTGTCTTGTATTTATATGTCTACAAATTATGAGTTCAAAGAAGTGAGAACACATTGAGGAAGATAGGAATGTAATACACTTGAGCAAACATTACCGTGCTACTGAGTTATATCAGATATCGTGTAAAAAGTGAATTCAAGCAACAGTTGTGGTCTGTCGTAAGTCACTTACTAAAAAGGCCTTCGTTCAGATCTTTGGTTCCTCTGGTACATTGTGGTGTCATGTCTGCCTCACATTATACAGCCCACCAGGATAGTATGTGAGCGAATAATTATAATTTGAGGGTTCAGGAATGGGAATTGGGGAAAGTCTGATCATTAACGAGGTTCCAGTGTGACGTGCAGTCTCAGGACCAGTGGAAGGACTCCTGACAGATCCTAAGGTGTATAGGACCTGCAGACTGGTTCAATCCAAAATTAACAGACCTGGATACTTATGAAGACAGGAGAAAGGGTGACTGACTCCGAGTGCTCAGAACAGCTTTTGTTTTTCTTTTGTCTACGTACCCTCCGACAAAGGAATCAGCTACCATGCTGATACTGATAAAGAAGCTAGTTCTGCCTGAGACAGGCCGGAGGCTGAGCTAGAATCGGGTATCACCTCTAACAGACAAGACACCCCAGCCCTGAGAGCACTAGCACCAGGCACTAAAACACCCCGAGTCCTGAGAGGACTAGTATCAGGCACTAAGATCTGTTTAGATCAGAAACCTGTGAGTACAGGGTCCCGTCAACTCGTGGTGTCTAACATAGTGATCAATTAACCCTGAATAGTCAGTGTGTTGTGTGTAGGTGGAATGAGAGAGCAACTTCCGTGCCTTGTTGTGCGGAGCTCAAGGAGTTCGAAGATGGAAAAATAAACACAAATGCTGTATAATAAATAGTCAATAAAGGATCAAATTATACCGCATTTGTGTTTATTTTTCCATCGTGTCGGTATTATATAGCATTTATCTCCAGCGAGTTCAGTGTTGTCGTCCAGTGTCACAAGAGACTCTCCGCAGATCACGCTATTTTTTTAATCGTTATGTAAAATTGATAAATTGGCAGTTACACAGGCCAAAACTGTACGTAATCTTTCTTTGGCTTTGACACATTTGCAGTGTAAGTTAGAAGCCATTTAAAAGGCATTCTAAGGTTATCGCTAGCTAAAAATATCACCCAGTTAAATTTTTTTTGGCTCAAATTGGCCCTGACACAATCCAGTGACACCAGTATTGAAAGTTTGAAACCGATCACAAGAGGCATTAACAATTTATTACAAGGAAATCACGAAGAAAAAGGTGAAAAACAAGGAATTTACTATAGGTATCATCTCTTAGGTGATATATAAAGAGCTACAGAAAGATATGTAAAGCAAAGGAGGGCTAACTAAGAGAGAGAGAGAGAGAGAGAGAGAGAGAGAGAGAGAGAGAGAGAGAGAGAGAGAGAGAGAGAGAGAGAGACAGAGACAGAGACAGAGATGTAGAACGAGATGCATAAAGAGAAAGATAGATGCTCCACCCCAAAAAAAAAAAAAAATCGAGAAGGGTCACAGAAAATTCACCGTCCTTCTAAATTCACGTTTTCTATTGGTTGGTTCCTGGAGGCAGGAGCCACACCAAACCTTAATTTGCAAGTTTACATTAACCTGGGCTTTAAGGAAACTTTATTTTTGGAGATCTGTGTTGTGAGGGAGACGACGATGGAGCAGTGTGAAGGAACGTGATCTGTGTTACTCAAAATGTATTTAGAAATTGCTTAAAATTATTTAAGAATCTTTAATTTTAGAAGCGTGATTATTATTATTATTATTATTATTATTATTATTATTATTATTATTATTATTATTATTATTATTATTATTATTATTATTATTATTATTATTATTATTATTATTATTATCTTGGTTAATAACTAATGTAAATATTTACCTATCGAAAAGCTGATATATAAACCGAGAATTGTAGGCAGTGATTACCAACAAGCCCCTGGCTGTCTTCAAGCAGGCACTGGACAGGCACCTCAAGTCGGTACCTGATCAGCCGGGCTGTGGGTCGTACGTTGGACAGCGTGCGGCCAGCAGTAACAGCCTGGTTGATCAGGCTCTGGTCCAACAAGAGGCCTGGTCACAGACCGGGCCGCGGGGGCGTTGACCCCTGGAATTCTCTCCAGGTAGACTCCAGGTAGTGTATATTCACTAAGAATTTTTTTTTCTATTTTAGAATTAAATCCTCCTTCATCTTAGTGTCATCCTGGAACGCTGACTAAATGGTAGAGCTCAGTACTAGAACGTTCAGCTCGGTGCTAGAACGTTCAGCTCGGTGCTAGAACGTTCAGCTCGGTGCTAGAACGTTCAGCTCGGTGCTAGAACGTTCAGCTCTGTGCTAGAACGTTCGGCTCTGTGGTAAAACGTTCATAGTGGTGGTAAACCTCTGGGCCTGGAGGCAGAAAGTTAAGTTCAGTGCTAGAACGTTCAGTTCAGTGCTAGAAGGTTCAGCTCACAACTAAAAGAACGAGGGCTCAAATCTTGGGCAAGGCGAGACGTATGACCCTGTCACCTCACACTTGTTGCCGTGTTCACCTAGCGGTACATATTTACTCGGGTGTTAGCCCCCTGCTGTGGCACGCAGCTTAGGGAAAATGTCTCGAAAGCTTAACGAAAATAAGCCACAATTCTTGGCGGGTTTTTTTTTGTAACGTCCGGGTTTACTAAACGAAATAAAGCCTTTTATTTTTCCAAACCTAACAAGCTGTTTGTTTAAGTGTATATACGCCATGAGATGTATCTCTGTGTATGTGTATGGATAGACAGGTTTATTTTCTATCCTAGTGATTGCAGTAGCTAGGGAGACTGTTACTTTAAAGCTGAAAA
Organism: Cherax destructor; assembly: GCA_009830355.1. Taxonomy (NCBI): domain Eukaryota; kingdom Metazoa; phylum Arthropoda; class Malacostraca; order Decapoda; family Parastacidae; genus Cherax; species Cherax destructor. Next base: position 33,895 of record WNWK01011327.1, read on the forward strand.
TTACTGAGAAATTTTAAGTGTTATAAACTATTAATTAATGTTTTGTGGTTGTCAACAAACTTTGTATGTTTTGTTTTTGTCAACAAAGTTTGTAAGACATCGTAGTTATGTTCAACTGACTCAGCAGCCTGCAACCTTCTTCTGGTGTGACTCAGCAGCCTGCAACCTTCTTCTGGTGTGACTCAGCAGCCTGCAACCTTCTTCTGGTGTGACTCAGCAGCCTGCAACCTTCTTCTGGTGTGACTCAGCAGCCTGCAACCTTCTTCTGGTGTGACTCAGCAGCCTGCAACCTTCTTCTGGTGTGACTCAGCAGCCTGCAACCTTCTTCTGGTGTGACTCAGCAGCCTGCAACCTTCTGGTGTGACTCAGCCTGCAACCTTCTTCTGGTGTGACTCAGCAGCCTGCAACCTTCTTCTGGTGTGACTCAGCCTGCAACCTTCTTCTGGTGTGACTCAGAAGCCTGCAACCTTCTTCTGGTGTGACTCAGCAGCCTGCAACCTTCTTGTGATGTGACGTTACTGTCTTAGACTACTGATAAGGAGAGTTGGTCCTTGATAACCCAGGTGACCTAGACCTTGAAAATGAACGAATGTTTTTACCTAATAAGTTTGTTAGTAATTAAGTAAGTTACATAGATTATCACACATAGCAGCATATGTGTAGAGAACCCAGGATAACGAAAAAAGGTCAAAGTGATTTATTTTCATTGGCGACTTATTCTAACGAAACTATAGGATTAGTTTAGGCTGGGTATATTATACCGCCTCTCTCCATGGCTGTTAGTGTTTACGTGTGTGAGTTCAACCCTTCCTCAACCCACACATAGTGTATATAACATGGATAATATGTGTATATTTCGAAGTGAATAGTTTGTGTAGTCATCGGGAAAATGACCCTCTAAATCAACTGAATGTATTCCGAAGAAGAAGAAGAAAGGGAGGAAGGAGAAGGGGAATGAGAACTGAATATTGTTTGCAATCGTGTTATTACGATTTCGTAAGTCACTGTGTGTAAGTGTTGATAAGAGTGTTTACGCACTCAAACAATACGGTCATGACAGTTCCTCGCATTCAGCGATAGGAGGAAATGACAAGACAGATTAAGATAAGAGTGAACGAAGTACCGTGAGTGAGTGCTGGCCTGACTCATCAGTTATAAGGCTCTTACTCACACCGTTATCTTCGAGATTTACACATAACATAGTGCAACTATAAAAAAAAAGTAAACAGGGCACATTTCATTTTTCCACTATAATCTGCCTTGTCCATAATTACTGTCGCATTTGCTTTGTTTGTTTCGTAAGGTGAACTCCAGGATCTTTCTTTAATTCATGGTATAACTTAACAAATCTTTGAGGACAATTGTGTTGCAGACCTCTGCAACACAATTGTCCTCAAAAATTTGTTAAGTTAAAGTGAAACGTTGCTTTTTATGAACGAAGAAACTGTTAAATAGGACTCCTATTTTTACTTTAGAATATTACTTAGTAATCCATTTCTCAAGGATTTAAATCTAAAATTTATAAACTATCGTTGTTGATTAAATTTGACCTGTAAAATATCAGGCTCCACTAAGTAGGCTGGTTCAATTTTATTTGGGAGTTCCTAAGTTTGGGTGAGTAAATTTACAGTGTGTCTGAGTAGGATGCTGGTGGTGGGTGTCCTGTCAGGATGTCTGGGTGGTGGGTGTCCTGTCAGGATGTCTGGGTGGTGGGTGTCATGTCAGGATGTCTGGGTGGTGGGTGTCATGTCAGGATGTCTGGGTGGTGGGTGTCATGTCAGGATGTCTGGGTGGTGGGTGTCTGTCAGGATGTCTGGGTGGTGGGTGTCATGTCAGGATGTCTGGGTGGTTGGTGTCATGTCAGGATGTCTGGGTGGTGGGTGTCATGTCAGGATGTCTGGGTGGTGGGTGTCATGTCAGGATGTCTGGGTGGTGGGTGTCATGTCAGGATGTCTGGGTGGTGGGTGTCATGTCAGGATGTCTGGGTGGTGGGTGTCATGTCAGGATGTCTGGGTGGTAGTGTCATGTCAGGATGTCTGGGTGGTGGGTGTCATGTCAGGATGTCTGGGTGGTGGGTGTCATGTCAGGATGTCTGGGTGGTGGGTGTCATGTCAGGATGTCTGGGTGGTGGGTGTCATGTCACGGGTGTCTGGGTGGTGGGTGTCATGTTCAGGATGTCTGGGTGGTGGGTGTCATGTCAGGATGTCTGGGTGGTGGGTGTCATGTCAGGATGTCTGGGTGGTGGGTGTCATGTCAGGATGTCTGGGTGGTGGGTGTCATGTCAGGATGTCTGGGTGGTGGGTGTTTCATGTCAAGGATGTCTGGGTGGTGGGTGTCATGTCAGGATGTCTGGGTGGTGGGTGTCATGTCAGGATGTCTGGGTGGTGGGTGTCATGTCAGGATGTCTGGGTGGTGGGTGTCATGTCAGGATGTCTGGGTGGTTAGTGTCATGTCAGGATGTCTGGGTGGTGGGTGTCATGTCAGGATGTCTGGGTGGTGGGTGTCATGTCAGGATGTCTGGGTGGTGGGTGTCATGTCAGGATGTCTGGGTGGTGGGTGTCATGTCTGGATGTCTGGGTGGTGGGTGTCATGTCAGGATGTCTGGGTGGTGGGTGTCATGTCAGGATGTCTGGGTGGTGGGTGTCATGTCAGGATGTCTGGGTGGTGGGTGTCATGTCAGGATGTCTGGGTGGTGGGTGTCATGTCAGGATGTCTGGGTGGTGGTGACTCGTCATGGATCTCAAATGATGATCATCAGTCAACTGTATAAATATTCGCTGGTCTACTGCAACTAAGTTTTATACCCTATTAAGAAAACGAAGGATCACTGCAGAACTGTTTTCTAAGTTGCTGATGGCTGCTTGAGTAGAATTATGTGACTATATAGAAGTATAAGGTTCTATTCGCATTATATTCCTGATAGAAAATAACCCAGGAAAACCCAACATGCCAAGTAAGTAAGTAAGTAAGTAAGTAAGTAAGGTAAGTAAGTAAGTAAGTAAGTTTATTCAGGTATACACAAATACATTTACATACATTATCATACATAGCAGCATATGTGTAGAGAACCTAGGATAACCCAAAAAAGTCAGACAGACTGACTTATTTCCATTGGGGTCCTTTACTTATTTCCATTGGGGTCCAAGAAGTAGTTTATTTCCATTAGGGTCTTTATATAAACTATTTAGAGATTCCTTCTTGAAGACTGTCCAAGTCATAGTTGATATTCTCCGCTGCAAGTGTGTCGTGTCATGTTTACCCCACAAATATTTCTTTTTCGTCTATAATTGTAGTTTGTCTCCTCTCAGTGTGCACTATGTCAATGGTCGTTCATATACTTCCCAGAATTGAAAACAAATGGTTCAGAGAACGGACAATATGACGACTTAGACACTTGTACAACACTTGGGTATCTTTGTATTGGACTGAGGAAGCCACTGGTTGGCAAAACATTTCCACAATAAAGATAGCCAGTGTTGCACAGGTGTCTAATTCATCATCACTTCCCAGAATTACATGCCATTGTATTTATTTGGATTGAATTCCAGCAGAAACCACTACGCCAACTGTCTGTATTCTTCTCAATATATTCACATAAACAGACACGAAATTTAATGCCATTTTGCAGGTTATTTACATATATCAGGAACAGTAGTGACCAGCGGGAAGGTCTCGGTCAGTTGTCCAAAAGCTCCAGTGATGGGTCATCTTATAACTAAGACCCACGTCAGGAAACACTTGTCCTGTTTCCTGACGAACCTTACCTGACCTAACCTGACCTTAGCACTGATACTTTGGCGACTCCGCTGATTACCATCGTCCATTCTGACAATCGTACTCTCGCTGGCTTCTATCTTTCAGTTACTCGCTGAACTTCAGGTAGACTTCCATCCCTTCTTGTTTGTCCATCTTGTGGGTTATTCTCTAGCCCTGAATCATGTCAATTTTTTTTTTAATTCTAGAAATATAGTTCTCCCAGTTTTGTCTGTCTTACTTTATCTCAATACTATAAGATGCTCCTTGCTTTACGATGGTTCGACTTACGATATTTTGACTTTACGATGGTGCAATAGCGATGCTGTACAGACCTGTACGTTCATTGATAGGATAAACTTGTATTAATTTATTTACAATTAGTTACAGTAATTATTATTCTATTTACTAATTCAGTGACAGTAGTTATTTATTTACTTATGTATTTATCATATTCATTTTCGACTTAAGAAATTTTCAACTTACGATGAGTTCAACGGAACGTAACCCCATAGAATTCTATTATGTTAGTCATAAAAGATTTCTCGTCTTTCAATAATGTTTTTTTTATAGTTGGCGAAGCTGCAAATCTAACAGAAATATTAGTACTCTGTGCCTGATAATCTCCATTATTTTAGAGACGATTAATATCATCGACACGGGACGTAGTCAGCGCCTCCTGATCCCGTTCTTAAATATAACATTAAACAGTTTTAAGGTATCCAGTGATCGTAGCTATGGGCTCGCACAGTGCTTCAGCCTCTTTATACAATACAAATTGTATTGAAGTAATTGAATGTCTTTATTTCATTCCACTTCTTTGCAGCGTAGAATCTGTATTCTCACAAATACAACTACACGTGCGTATGTGTATTTTCTCATAAAGAATCATGCACAGGTGCACAACTATACATATCTGTGTATATTCCCACGCAAATACACGCGCGTATGTATTTATACGAATGCGTGTTTATGCTGGCATTCGTATAAATACATACACATGTGCAGAGCTGCACGTGTGTGCGCACGTACACGTGTTTATCCTCACACGTGAACCTCACACACGACCAGTTATTATTATCACCATTGATATTCAGCTTCATACAACGAGATGGTTTCCTAGAAGAATTATATTTAAAACCTTCCTCCCCTCCACCAAGCAGAATAACTATGTTGCAAATGGAAGATTTGCTTAATATTGTGTTGTGTTGAGTGCAACTGTATGTACACTTGAAGGATGACTGGTGTTTTCCCGTAATAATAATAATGATTATAATAATAATCTTTATTTCTACCAGTACATGTACAAGGTATACATAGCTGACATCAGTGACATACTACTATAAAGAAAGCCCCTTGTTATGCAGAGAATTTCGGGAAAAATAATGTATTATTAGAAGACAGGGGAACTGACGTGCCCATTAAGTTTGTTAAGCTGAGATTAGTTGTGTAGGTGACCAGTAAGAGTGCTTAGCAGATGTGAGATCTTGTTGGTTTAAGATGTTAAAGATCTTGTTGGTTTAAGATGTTAAATCTGTAAAGAACTGGTATTACTACCTGCTTACTTGTTTTATGTTTCGCAAGAGATTTTCTCTGTGTCCTGTCTTATGGCAGTAACTACATAACGGGTGGGAGTTGAACCCATGGCAAGTGTGTCTTAAAACTCACAGGCCAGTGCGTTAACCACTGCATTTGGGGTCACAATGGGTCCATACTAACCTCCCTATGTGTACAGAAATATAATTGGATGAATCTTATTAGAGCCAGCTGGTCCAGTGGTTAACGCACTGACCTGTGAGTTTTAGAACTCACCATGGGTTCAAGCCTCACCCGTTCCGTGGTTTGTTTGCAATAATCTTACTACGATTTCGTGAGTCAACTACATCTGATGTCTCGCAAAAGAGTTGTCAGCTGTGTTCCTCCTACAGTGACAGCTGGAACACTGTCTGGGTCCCTGGGAGGCGGTGTCAAGTTCGTTGCACCTCTTGTGTTTCACTGCTGATTCGACCACTGGTTTCATTGTATGTTCTGCTGACGATTTTACTGATTAGGTGGCAGCTGAGTCTGATCATTATGCACCTGGTGGGTGTATGCTTGAGATGGCTGTGAGTGGTTATCTCGTTCTGTTCCACGTCTTCTTTCATATCTCGCACGCCCTTATCTACAGCTACCAGATATATCACTGCGGCTCATACTCAGCCAGTCTCTGTCTGTCTGTCTCTCTTTCTCTTTCTCCTTCTCTCTCTATCCCTCTCTCATTAAGTCTTCTCACGCCATAGCGGGGATCGGGAACAGTGTCTCCTGGCCATGACCTCACAAGGAACATGGCACACTAAGAGGTCATTTACTCCGTAATGGTCTCTGGGGTCACCGGAAAATGTCACCCCAGGCAGCGTCCACCTACAACTGAAGTATTTTCACTTTATCGCAAGAATATACTTTAACGAAACATTTATATTACGGTTTTATTATTTTTATTATTAATTTTGTACACATACACACACACACATCACAAATATATATATAATGTAATGTGTGTGTGTGTGTGTGTGTTTTCTTTTCAAGGAGTAAGTGAGATTCAAACAAGCATTGAAGCCATCCACAGACTGCCAGCCTTCAGGCTTACCTAACTTGTGCCTAAATCCAGACTGGCAGTAACTGACTCCCCAGTCTTTTTGATTACTGGGGACACAAAATTCCCTACTTTTTTCAGGTGTTGTTGACGACATTGTCTTTACTGAGCCTCTGGATTACCTTGGACACTAAATCCTTTCCTCCTGCAGGTACTAGGGGCGACGATGGTTTCCCTGGCCTTCTGGATCACCTTGGACACCACCTTCAAGCACTGGATTCGTGACTTGGGAATGCAACACTTCTGGGTCGGTGTTTATGTTCTGATGGCCGCAGGGACTCTGGTGATACTGCAGGCATTTTGTGGTATTTGTGGAGCCTTCCAGAGGAAGGGCAGGATGTTGATCATGGTGAGAAGGGGAAGATGGGAGAAGGAAGGTAAAGATGGGAGAGGTAAGGGGAAGTGGTGGATGGGATGGGTGTGGGTAGATGATGGGAGAAGAGAGAAGGACGCAAGCGTAGGGGAATATAGAGAGAAGAGTTGTTGTGGTGAGGGTTTTAGTGGTGGAAGTGTGTGTGTGGGGGTTATGGTGGTGGGGTGCAGGATGAGGGGGTTATTGTATTGGTTTAGAGTGTGGTATGAAGTGACTGTGCGATGTTGCAAGTTAGGTTATGATGGCAGAGCCATCATGAAGGCACATTACCAGTTTTATGGTAATTCACGAAAGCCACAATCAAGGCAACATAAAAAAATATTACAACTAATTGTAACTGGTAGACTAGTATGACATATAGTTATTTTTTACCACACAGGTCGTTTCGCACCAAGGTAGTGCCATCCAAAGAAGTAAATACAGTCACTGTCACTCATTCAATATCTGTCTTGCCAGAAGTTCCCAGACATCACAGTTCTTCCGAAGCGCAGCATTCCCACTCATTTCACAGTGGCACTGTACTTCCCACTTCCAAAGCTCAGGCTCAGCTAGCTGGTTTTTCTGAATCCCTTCACAGATGTTATCTTGCTCACACTCCCACCACGTATCAAACCTCGAAAATCACTTATCTTTACCGCGATACAACACGCTTTTATATGCCTGCTGGGTGTTCAAGTCCCTATCACTCAAAACTTTCACTGTCCTCCTTTTTAATCCTTCCTGGGACGTCCCCTATACCGAGGGTATTGTAGTGGGTGTGAGAGGTTATAGTGGGCGTGAGAGGTTATAGTGGGCGTGAGAGGTTATAGTGGGTGTGAGAGGTTGTAGTGGGTGTGACGGTGTCGCACTGGGAGTGAGGGTGGATTGTTAGAGGTGGTTGGGCGGGTGGTGGGAATGTGGATGGAGGTGAGGGGGTTGTGGTGGTGAGGGTGGGGGTGGAAGTGTAGAGTAGAGGGGGTTGAATGTGGGTGGTGAAGGGTCTTGTATAGTTTACCACAACATTGAACAAATTTATTTTATTAGGAATAATTAGCAAAATAATAATAATAATAATAATAGTGAGCACATTTAAGAATAATAGTAATTAATAATAATAATAATAATAATAATAATAATAATAATAATAATAATTATTATTATTATTATTATTATTATTATTTATGAATTTTTAGCATTATAAATATAATTTGTTTTAAATATCAACCATATTAAAATTTATATATTTTTAAATGTGTTAATATTACCATTATTTCTGGGAGCACTTATTGTTTGTGTCTGTCAGTTAATATGAATGTTAACATGATGCTAAATGACCTCTAATAGGCCATTAATGGAACAAAATGTACAGCGTCTCTCACCTGTGTGCCCGGGAGAGAGAGAGAGAAAGAGAGAGAGAGGCAGAGAGAGAAAGAGAGAGAGAGGCAGAGAGAGATAGAGTAATTATCTTGACCAGGATATTGTCTTGGCGAATATGTTAATTTTCCTAAATATTTTGCACAGCTTCCTTGCAAAGGCCTTCCCATCTACCTACTATTCTCCGCGTAAAAAAAAAAAAAAAAATGCTATCTATTTTTTTGTTTGGTACCCCTTTTTTTTCCTTTGACGCTGGTTCTGAAACACGTTTCCTCTCTCTGTTTCCTCAAAACTCTTACTTTGTCATTGGTTGTCATTTTTTTTGTTTTTTGGTTTACGCACGAATGCAAATTCTTTGTTGCTTCAAGTTGCATTCATATATATTTGTTTTTCACTGTGTGATTTATTTAGTTGTAGTTGATGATTAAGACAGGTGCAACGTTTCTGTAGCAGTATCTATATTGTTGAAACGTTTCATCAATAAAGATACCCAAGTGTCGCACCTGTCTTAACCATCAACTTACTTGTAGGTATTTATATGTCTTCTATTTGTCTTTCTTCAAGAGTAGGAGGTACAATAGAGCGTGTCGAGGGCCTGGCTCACCTTTATGCCTGAGAATTCAGGCTGCTAGTCACTAGTTGTGTTTAACTGTCCTCGCGTGGAGGTCGTTTGTCTTGGCTATTACCTCGTTCTTGTTCATCTTATCACTAATTTTCGGTGTCCCATGTCTGATATTATTTATCTCAGCCTATAGCTTTTCGTCTCACTCGTGGAATAGTAAAGACAAGTAGACAGAGCATGTCTTTATTAAAATGTTTCGCTCATGGCACTTGATTAAGCTATCGTTGAGTGAAACGTTTCATGCTTGTGTGCCTGCCTTCCTCTGAGAGTCACTGATTTACTTCGTGGGGGTTTACTGTTTGTCCTTTGCGTAACCATTACTTTAATTTCCCCTCTGTATTCATAACTCAATGCTGATCTTCTCACGGTTACTGTGTGGTACAGTCGTGTGTATGTATGGGCGTGTGCTTCTTCCTGGAGCTGGGAGGAGCGGCCTACATGCTTGTCAACGGGATCCGTGGTTCACACATCGAGAACTGGCTTCGACACCGCTTCTACTACCTCATCAGCGTCTCCGACTACGACGAGAAGTCCTCTAGGATCATGAACATCATCCAGGAGTGGGTGAGTATTTTCTACGAGTATGGAAGCTTCTGCTGGGGTTGCTGGAAGCACATAAACCCTATTTAGGTAGTTTCCTCCAGCAGTACCTATTTCCATCCGTTCCTAATTAACTTGCTTATATTAAGGTGAATCATTTCAATACTTACCTTTCTTCAGGATTCTGAATAAATCATTTCATACGTTATTTTCTTTAATAATAATAATAATAATAATAATAATAATAATAATAATAATAATAATAATAATAAATCTTTATACCTACAAGTACATGTACAAGGTATACAGTCCTAGCTGACATCAATGACATACTACAATATAGAGAAGTCCCTTGTTATGCAGAGCATGTCGGGCAACTTAGGTCAATTTTGTCCCAGGATGCGACCCACACCAGTCGATTAACACCCAGGTACCTATTTTACTGCCAGGTGAACATGGACAGCAGGTGTCTTAAGGAAACACATCCTAATGTTTCCACCCGTACAGGGGATCGAACCACGAACCTCAATGTGTGAGATAAGTGCGCTAGCAATCGAACTACGGGACGTCTTATGGAAAGAATGACGCATTCTGGGTGTAGGCTGTATATATGCAAATTTGCCAAGCTACTTAGCTAATAAACTTGGAATTGTTGGCTAACTGGAGAACGCATCTACCGGTTAGGTTACGTTAGGTAAGGTTAGGTTAGGTTACGTTAGGTAAGGGTAGGTAAGGTTAGGTTAGGTTACGTTAGGTTAGGTTAGGTTAGGTTAGGCTAGGTTAGGTAAGGTTAGGTTAGGTTAGGTTAGGTTAGGACAGGTGGTTCCTCATGCGGGTCTTATGATGACCCGCCAGTGAAGCATTTGGTCATCTGACCGAGGCCTTCCACTGGCTTACCAGTCCACCTCTTTAAAAAATGTGATTATTATAACCATTTTTAATTATTGCATCTACAGGTCAGCTTCGAAATTATATTACTGGGACGTTTTCCCCCAAAGAAATCTTGATTTTTGGGTTGTGTAAGTTTTACTGGCTGTTGGATCCAACTCATCATATCCAGACTGAGGGACTGATTACCTCAAACTGCCCTCTTCACATCTTCCACCGTTTTTCTCTATATTTGACTGATAAAGCCACTGGTTGCGACACGTTTATAAAGACAGCCATATGTCACACAAGTGTCTTCTGACTATTTTATTACTAATATATTTGAAAAAATAGTACGACATTTCATCCACATGAGTCTATATTTCACCCACATGAGGCTTTATTTCACCCACATGAGGCTTTATTTCACCCACATGAGGTTTTATTTCACCCACAAAGGTAGTACTGATGGTTCACACAGGTAGTACTGGTGGTCCACAAAGGTAGTACTGGTGGTCCACAAAGGTAGTACTGGTGGTCCACAAAGGTAGTGCTGGTGGTCCACAAAGGTAGTACTGGTGGTCCACAAAGGTAGTACTGGTGGTCCAAAAAGGTAGTACTGGTGGTCCAAAAAGGTAGTACTGGTGGTCCACAAAGGTAGTACTGGTGGTCCACAAAGGTAGTACTGGTAGTCCACAAAGGTAGTACTGGTGGTCCACAAAGGTAGTACTGGTGGTCCACAAAGGTAGTACTGGTGGTCCACAAAGGTAGTACTGGTAGTCAACAAAGGTAGTACTGGTGGTCCACAAAGGTAGTACTGGTGGTCCACAAAGGTAGTACTGGTAGTCAACAAAGGTAGTATTGGTGGTCCATAAAGGTAGTACTGGTGGTCCACAAAGGTAGTACTGGTGGTCCACAAAGGTAGTACTGGTGGTCCATAAAGGTAGTACTGGTGGTCCACAAAGGTAGTACTGGTAGTCCACAAAGGTAGTACTGGTGGTCCACAAAGGTAGTACTGGTGGTCCACAAAGGTAGTACTGGTGGTCCACAAAGGTAGTACTGGTAGTCCACAAAGGTAGTACTGGTGGTCCACAAAGGTAGTACTGGTGGTCCACAAAAGTAGTACTGGTGGTCCATAAAGGTAGTACTGGTGGTCCACAAAGGTAGTACTGGTGGTCCACAAAAGTAGTACTGGTGGTCCATAAAGGCAGTACTGTTGGTCCACAAAGATAGTACTGGTGGTCCACAAAGGTAGTACCGGGGGTCCACAAAGGTAGTACTGGGAGACAACAAAGGTAGTACCGGGGGTCCACAAAGGAAGTACCGGGGTCCACAAAGGAAGTACCGGGGGTCCACAAAGGAAGTACCGGGGGTCCACAAAGGAAGTACCGGGGGTCCACAAAGGTAGTACTGGTGGGTCTGTGACCTAAGTTCAAAATTTCACGAGGCTGCAGTGTAAAATGTATAATTACTCACGATAACGCTGATAAAGATACACTGAACAAATAAGACAACTTTGGTCTTGCTGCAAGGTGTGAACAACAGTGTTACTGATTTTCGTCTTCCTGATGCCAATAACAAGTGCACTGTGTATGTACATCATGTAGGGATTAATGAAGGTTAAAGATTTAACTGCAAATGAAGTAAATAGTCTTGTGGAACTTTGATATGACACACCACTGTCACATAAGTGACTCCTCACTGTCACATCAGTGACTCCTCACTGACACATCAGTGACTCCTCACTGACACATCAGTGACTCCTCACACTCACATCAGTGACTCCTCACTGTCACATCAGTGACTCCTCACTGACACATCAGTGACTCCTCACTGTCACATCAGTGACTCCTCACTGTCACATCAGTGACTCCTCACTGTCACATCAGTGACTCCTCACTGTCACATCAGTGACTCCTCACTGTCACATCAGTGACTCCTCACTGTCACATCAGTGACTCCTCACTGTCACATCAGTGACTCCTCACTGTCACATCAGTGACTCCTCACTGTCACATCAGTGACTCCTCACTGTCACATCAGTGACTCCTCACTCTCACATCAGTGACTCCTCACTGTCACATCAGTGACTCCTCACTGTCACATCAGTGACTCCTCACTGTCACAACACTCAGTGACTCCTCACATGTGTCACATCAGTGACTCCTCACTGTCACATCAGTGACTCCTCACTGTCACATCAGTGACTCCTCACTGTCACATCAGTGACTCCTCACTGTCACATCAGTGACACCTCACTGACACCTCACTGAGGTCAACATTCACCCAGTACAACTTATCAGACTATTGGTTACATGTGAACAAAATGAGTAACCAGAAGTGCCATCCAGAGCACAGATATTAATGGCACTCCCTACTACTTACTTACGTAAACAGACTTTCTCCCAGCTGTTTTATATAAAATCAAAATAAAATAAAATTGCCAACAGGAGATGTCAGCAACACAGAACAAGCCTCATGGGGATGGAAATATTAACTCAAGATTTCCATCCAAATGTTGTTTGTTTGTACAATTAAAATACAAAAACAGGATGAATGTGTAACCTGATCTACATGAAATTCGGAATATAGTGTCAACAAAGCAACATTAACCATTTCATTAAACAAGTAGGTTTTTTAATAATGCCATTTATTTAATTGGATACTTAGTTACGTATGTCTTTCATTTGAGAGGTGAAACTGGGAAAACGAGTTTGTTGTTAGTTAGTGAAATCGATTTGTTGAGTGGATAGGCCTTTCAAAAACCTGGGGTGCCTGGGAAATTAATTTAAATAAAAGGGGTTCTTGGTGGTGAAAAGGTCAGGAATCACTGCTCTAAGACGTTATCAATATTTACGTGATGGCATATTTTTAGCAGTCACATTTTTCCTAGCTCTAAATTTTCTTATTGATTATATTCTCTCCAAAACGATGTATCAATATTAATAATCTCTGCTCAAACGTTTTCCAAACACCTGATTTTTTGTCAAAATATTCTACCTCAGTTTGTTACCTGCTAAATTTTCTTTGCCTGTCCTTCAAAACTTTCTATAATAATTATCTTTCTCTTTCTCCCCAAAAACTTTTCTCCCACCGAATCTTTCTGCACGCTCTCTCACTCTCACTTTTGTTTTTATCACTTTTTCGTTTTAAAACTTTCTACATTCACTTTCTGTTGGAACTTTCTACAAGCACCTTCTTTAGGCACAACCTTTTAGTTACGTAAAAAAAAAAAAAACAGCTGAAGTATTCACAATCTTTATTTCCTCACCGACACTTGTATGTATTAATGATGGGTCTCCTTTACTGGCGAGAAAGAAACAGTTTGCTGGCACTCGCCTTCAGTTTCTGGGGTCATTAAAGGTAGTGTTCACTGAGTAAGTGAGCTCTGAGGATAACTAAAGCTTTCCTGGCCCTTTACTTGTCGTTCTCAACACGTTCTGTCGATTACTTTGGTCCTGAGAGGTGGTCATTTATCGAGTTTGTCAGAGGTGGAGTGTGTTATCGTACATCGTCAGTCTTCTCATATCTTCGCCGCAAAATAACTTTGAGCGTGATCGTCTATAATTTCATTTTTTTTTGCGGCGGTGATAGGTTTATTTGAGGCGGGAATTGTCTCAATCAAGGGTAGTAAACTAGTTTTAAATTATTAGTCTTTCTGAGGGCCAAGATCTGTCATTTTCGACACACCCTCTGGAGTCGACGACGGTGATAACATCTTGAAGTGAGATAATTTGTGCATAAACCCGAAATTTGGAGAGACTTAAGAATGTTCCATTGACTCTCCTTGTGAGGGCGTTGTGTCCTGAGTCCGGCCCAGTAGTCCAGCAAGTGAGCTTTATTTTGTATCTTCTTTTGTAGAGATTTTCATTTACACACACACACATATACTTTATATATATATATATATATATATATATATATATATATATATATATATATATATATATATATATATATTGACAGAAAACACACACATGAACATGAATACATTGGTACAATATATCAAAGATTATGAATCTCCTCCAGCTCCGAAGCCGGACGCGAGCCCAGTATGCAGCACGCATTTCCCCTCTGGATGGCCACGCTGAGGCGCTGGAACATGAAAGTGGCTGTCCTTGGGGACCCTGGTGGTCTCGATGAGTCTGGAACCCATGATCCCAAGGTCTCTGATCCTACTGGGACAAATTGATACTGTTGACTTATGTCCCTGTACTTGCCAATCTTGTACTCCTCCCTGTGGTCAGCAGCTCCTCCCTGTCGCCCGACACTGTGATGGATGTAGGTGTCAGCCAGTGTCGACACGCAGGTATAGTCCCATGCCATTCTTCCAAGGATAGATGGTGATTCCGTCGGGGCGGTTTGCTGGGTTGTTGGTATTGTTGGCTGCTAGTGATCGGGTCTCTCTAATACTTGAGAGGTGACGAGGTGGGCTGGAACCCACGTCGCTAAGAACTCAACATACAAACCAAAAACATAACAACTATGGTAGCCCAGAGCACCGCACCTTGATATTCCCTGTAGGCTGACTGAAATAGTCGCAGGTGTAACACCTGGGTGCCATCACACGAAGATACCCAGGTGTTACACATATGTGTCTAACCTCTCATCTTATAGATTGTTCTTATCATCATTATAACGTTGTTTATAAGTTGAATTGAAACTCATATGTTTCACACAGTAAATCAGCCCAGGAACTCTGGCTGTGTTGTTATATGTGACTGATGGGCAGGATCTTTCCGAATGAACATTGATTTTAGGTTATCTTTCAGAAAATTATATGTTTTTCGCCTTAATGATGGTTTCCGATTTTTCCCAATATCGATATAACACGGTAATGGGGAAGAGAGAGAGAGAGAGAGAGAGAGAGAGAGAGAGAGAGTCGTACCGACATAAAGTCTAGCACACAAACACACACACATACACAGGCTAAGTGTCTATCGACAAATTCCGTTGACAACTGATAACAAATAAACACATTCATACTCCAAATTTCTTAGTTTTTAGACCTAGCCTTCCAGTTTATATTTCTTCTTTCAATTTCTATCCTTCCTAACAAATTTCCACGCCCGTTTACGCAAACTGTGTTTTGTTTTCCTACATACAGATGGCGTAAGTGTGGATTGCAAATTTTCCGCTATCTACCTTTTCCGTGTGCTTCTTTCCTCTCTGTCTTTTCTCTTCTTCCCTTGAAATTACTCCCTGAGTCCCTCACTTTCTCTGTCTCCCTCTCACTGACTCCCTCCATCCCTCTCTTTCTCTGTCTCCCTCTCACTGACTCCCTCCATCCCTCTCTTTCTCTGCCTCCTTCATTTCTTCGCTTGGAATTCCCACACTTCAAAACTTTTTCAACCAACAATGACCCCCCCCTCCCTAAGAAACTTGTGTCTATCCCCTCTGGCTCCTTCCTCCTGCCCCTCCAGACATTCCCTACTCCTACCCCTTTAGAATCTCCCTCCTCCTGATTCTCCAGAAGCTTCCTCCTCCTACCCCTCCAGAAGCTCCCTCCTCCTACCCTCCAGAGGCTCCCTCCTCCTGCCCCTCCAGAGGTCGCTTCCCTCTTAGCATTCTTCCAGTGCCTAAAGCCGGCCACCCTCGACAAAGCCCTCGTCCATTCTCATATGAAGAACACTGTGCGTCGTATTTCTGGAAGTGCCTTTCCATCGGTGGTTCCTCGTAAATTGCTCTCTGGACCGCCTCCGTGTGTCCCCTGCCTGACTTGAGGCAGAGAGTGCATAGAATCTATGCCATAGACCTTGTGTCTGGCCAGCCACGGTGTGTGCTGGTGCATAGACCCTGTGTCTGGCCTGCCACGGTGTGAACTGGTGCATAGACCGTGGGTCTGGCCAGCCACTGTGTGTGTGCTGGTGCATAGACCTTGTGTCTGGCCAGCCACGGTGTGTGTGCTGGTGCATAGACCGTGGGTCTGGCCAGCCACTGTGTGTGTGCTGGTGCATAGACCCTGTGTCTGGCCAGCCACGGTGTGTGTGCTGGTGCATAGACCGTGGGTCTGGCCAGCCACGGTGTGTGTACTGGTTCAGAGACCGTGGGTCTGGTCAACCACAGTGTGTATCACCGGGCCAGAAATGACATCTTTTAACTTCTTGAGTTTTTCCATTGTTTTGGGTGAGATCTAATTACAGATTTTTTATTGTAATGCACCGTACCATCGTCCTTGCTCGCTCTTCTCTCTCTCTCTCTCTCTCTCTCTCTCTCTCTCTCTCTCTCTCTCTCTCTATTTCTGTCGTGCGTTTAATTGCAGGATCGCAGACATAACTAATGAACCTCAGTTGTGGTTCACTCACTTATCTTGACACATGGTGGTCACATTCCCTTACCGAACACAACAGTAGTTTGTCAAGATGACATGTATGCATCTTCCCTTCCTTCCTCTCTCTCTCTCTCTCTCTCTCTGAGTAATACCAGATATTAGAGGCTTCTGTAGCTGATGAATCCTTAATGAAATGCTGGACGACATCTTCAGTGGTTTGCTAAAATTTCTCAGCTCAAGCTGACAGCTTTCAAGCACTGTAAGTAATTAATCCTACTTGATGGACTATGCCAGAAAAATAATTAAAAAGTGTGAATAAAAGCTAGCTGTTGTAAAAACAGCATAGCAGAACATGGCTGATATATCCATGATTGATAAATATTATTTTCTGGAAGTCCTTGCCTTCCTGGGTTACTCTTTTTTTTTTTTTTTTTGGGGAGGGGTACCGTCTTTCTCGACTTTCTGATTCTGATTCATTGTTGTCCTCTCTCTGTATGTCTTCATTTATGTTTCACTGGATTTGTATCTTCTTTTGTCCGTCTCTGTCTTCATTTAGTTATTGATCCATTAGAGAAGCTGTTGTCTTCTTTGATTCAGTTACTCGTCCATCAGTGAGTTGTTGTCTTCTTCATTTCCTGAAGTTATCTCTGGCGAAGACACTAATGGTCACATTAATGATCTCATTACGTATAATCTTCCATCCCAGGAAGCAGTGTTCAATTTTTATCTTCTGAACGATGTGGAACAACTTGTTCAACAGTTAGATGCTACATTAATCTTACGAGTTTGTTACGTCTCCCTGATAATAATAATAATACTACTACTAATAATAATAATAATAATAATAATAGTAATAATAATAATAATAATAATAATAGTAATAATAATAATAATAATAATAATAGTAATAATAATAATAATAATATACAGTACACAAATAACCCTCACATAGAAGAGAGACGTTTACGGCGACGTTTCGGTCCGACTTGGACCATTTACAAAGTCACACTAACATGAAAGATAGAGGGAGCCAGTATACATAGGCGAGCAGAAAGGGACGGGACCAAGAGACAATAACAACAATAACAGCAACAACAATAATAATAACAACAACAATAGCAATAACAACAATAATAATAATAATCGACAATCAACACTCTCAAAAACAACAAACCCTGTAACATTTCTGTTCATAGACATGACGCCAGAGTGAAGGGTGGCATAGAGAGAGAGATTTCTGGTTTACTATCTCGACCTGAACCACGGACCCCACGTACGGGTCACCACCTAGTAATGGGTCACGATATGCCCTTCACTAGGAAGGTTAAAAGAAAAGTCTTTGGGATTTCTCAAGGCAGTGATGGAGTGCCTCGTGCAGCAAGGACTTGCATCAGGGATTTACATCAGGCCGTAGTTTAATTAGACTTCAGGAATGCATTTAACATAGTAAAGAGACGTGGTTTCGGGAGCCGTTCGATAACATTTCCGTAGACTTGACCCATTCGTTTTTGGTGGTTACAACATTTATACGACACTTGTTCGGCGAGCATTAAATCGCCTGGTCAGAGGGCGTCCAGCAGGGAGACTCACTCGCCCCCTTTCTCTTCTGCATAGTGGTAGGAGAACTCACAACTATACTGAGCAACGAACTCAACTTGTAGTACCTGATTGCCTTTTCGTGGGACAAAGTTATGCTCTTCGACACGTTAACTAGTACCTGGGTAAATCAAAACAGCGTTCAGGCACCTGAACACGGAGTCCATCAGGACACTATATATTAGAAAGTAAAGTAAATAGATTAAAATAGAAAGGACAGATGGAAATGAACTTATAACAGAGAGAGAACAGGAAAACCTGATAACAACGTACAATAAACTAGGAGAACTCGGTAGTAAAAACAAATATGAGGGACTGATTACCTCATCTTTTGTATATAGTTCTACTGTCTTCAAGTTATGTCCTAGAATTTTTATTGATAAAGCCACTGGATGGCCAAACATCTACATTAAAGATACCCAGATGTTGCATAATGTGGCTAATTTTCAACTAATTGTTTGTCCCCTGTTATGAAATATTGTGGCAGCTGTTGAAAGATAGCAGTGCACACCCCACAGCCAGTTGTAAGATAGCAGTGACACCCCACAGCCAGTTGTAAGACAGCAGTGCACACCCAACAGCCAGTTGTAAGATAGCTGTGCACACTCCACAGCCAGTTGTAAGACAACAGTGCACACCCCACAGCCAGTTGTAAGATAGCAGTGCACACCCCACAGCCAGTTGTAAGACAGCAGTGCACACCCCACAGCCAGTTGTAAAACAGCAGTGCACACCCCACAGCCAGTTGTAAGATAGCAGTGCACACCCCACAGCCAGTTGTATCACGCCATACGCCTCTGGCTAATTCGGTTAGTCCTCCATGGTTCATATATGGATCAGACCTCAAACGCTTAATAAACGCTGTTTTGCACACAAATTATGCATTGACACACTTTATAGAAGTAATTATTACAACTTACCTTAAATAAATCCTAGCCAGATTTTCTGGCTTAGCAAATTAATTAGCGCCGCCACTGCGCCGTGATGCAGGTAGTCTACCTGGAGTTTACCTGGAGAGGGTTTCGAGGATCAACGCCCCCGCGGTTCGGTCTGAAACCAGGCCTCGTGGTGGATCAGGGTCTGATCAACCAGGCTGTTACTGCTGGCCGCTAGTGAATGAAATTACTACGCAGAGGTAAGACTTTTAAGGAGAACATGGGAAAGGAGGTGTTTATAAGGGGAGGCCGGCGAGGGCCTCTTGATCCAAGGAATTATAGTTGCCTTTCCCATTCTTTTTTTAATCAAACTTGATTAGCTATTATCCACAGGTGCTGTGTGATCCCTACGGGTTTAGCGCCCTCTCCGGGATGTAATTATATATATGACCATATGGTGTTACTACCCACAGGTGACTGACCAGGTGTTGTCACTGCCCTCAGGTGTATGGCCAGGTGTTGTCACTGCCCTCAGGTGTATGACCAGGTGTTGTCACTGCCCTCAGGTGTATGACCAGGTGTTGTCACTGCCCTCAGGTGAATGACAAGGTGTTGTCACTGCCCTCAGGTGAATGACCAGGTGTTGTCACTGCTCTCAGGTGAATAACCAGGTGTTGTCACTGCCTAAGGTGTATGACCAGGTGTTGTCACTGCCCTCAGGTGAATGACCAGGTGTTGTCACTGCCCTCAGGTGTATGACCAGGTGTTGTCACTGCTCTCAGGTGAATAACCAGGTGTTGTCACTGCCCTCAGGTGAATGAACAGGTGTTGTCACTGCCCTCAGGTGAATAACCAGGTGTTGTCACTGCCCTCAGGTGTATGACCAGGTGTTGTCACTGCCCTCAGGTGAATGACCAGGTGTTGTCACTGCCCTCAGGTGAATGACCAGGTGTTGTCACTGCCCTCAGGTGAATGACCAGGTGTTGTCACTGCCCACAGGTTGGTTGCTGCGGGTCAACAGGTGTGCTGGACTACGTGAGGTGGAACAAGGTGATTCCCTACACCTGTTACAACCCGGTTACTGGTAACGCCTGGTGAGTCACTGTTACAATACTGTTACTGTAATGCCTGGTGAGTCACTGTTACAATACTGTTACTGTAATGCCTGGTGAGTCACTGTTACAATACTGTTACTGTAATGCTTGGTGAGTCACTGTTACAATACTGTTACTGTAATGCCTGGTGAGTCACTGTTACAATACTGTTACTGTAACGCCTGGTGAGTCACTGTTACAATACTGTTACTGTAATGCTTGGTGAGTCACTGTTACAATACTGTTACTGTAATGCTTGGTGAGTCACTGTTACAATACTGTTACTGTAACGCTTAGTGAGTCACTGTTACTGTACTAGCTTCAGTCACTGTACTAGCTTCAGTCACTTCACTAGCTTCAGTCACTGTACTAGCTGCAGTCACTGTACTAGCTTCAGTCACTGTACTAGCTTCAGTCACTGTACTAGCTTCAGTCACTGTACTAGCTTCAGTCACTGTACTAGCTTCAGTCACTGTACTAGCTTCAGTCACTGTACTAGCTGCAGTCACTGAACTAGCTTCAGTCACTGTACTTGCTTCAGTAACTCTACTAGTTTCAGTTCCTGTACTAGTTTCAGTCATTGTACTAGCTTCAGTAACTGTACTAGTTTCAGTTCCTGTGCAAGCTTCAGTCACTGTACTAGCTTCAGTTACTGTACTAGTTTCAGTCACTATACTAGCTTCAGCCACTGTACTAGCTTCAGTAACTCTACTAGTTTCAGTTCCTGTACTAGCTTCAGTCACTGTACTAGCTTCAGTAACTGTACTAGTTTCAGTTCCTGTGCTAGCTTCAGTCACTGTACTAGCTGCAGTCACTGTACTAGCTTCAATACTGTACTAGCTTCATTCACTGTACTAGCTTCAGTCACTGTACTAGCTGCAGTCTTCATACTGCGTCACTGTACTGCTTCAGTCCACTGTACTAGCTTCAGTCACTGTACTAGCTTCAGTCACTGTACTAGCTTCAGTCACTGTACTAGCTGCAGTCACTGTACTAACTTCAGTCACTGTACTAGCTTCAGTCACTGTACTAGCTTCAGTCACTGTACTAACTTCAGTCACTGTACTAGCTTCAGTCACTGTACTAGCTGCAGTCACTGTACTAGCTTCAGTCACTGTACTAGCTTCAGTCACTGTACTAGCTTCAGTCACTGTACTAGCTTCAGTCACTGTACTAGCTGCAGTCACTGTACTAACTTCAGTCACTGTACTAACTTCAGTCACTGTACTAGCTTCAGTCACTGTACTAGCTTCAGTCACTGTACTAGCTTCAGTCACTGTACTAGCTTCAGTCACTGTACTAGCTGCAGTCACTGTACTAGCTTCAGTCACTGTACTAGCTGCAGTCACTGTACTAACTTCAGTCTCTGTACTAGCTTCAGTCACTGTACTAGCTGCAGTCACTGTACTAGCTTCAGTCACTGTACTAGCTGCAGTCACTGTACTAACTTCAGTCTCTGTACTAGCTTCAGTCACTGTACTAGCTGCAGTCACTGTACTAGCTGCAGTCACTGTACTAACTTCAGTCTCTGTACTAGCTTCAATCACTCTACTAGCTTCAGTCACTACTAGCTTCAGTCACTGTACTAGCTGCAGTCACTGTACTAACTTCAGTCCTGTACTAGCTTTAGTCACTGTACTAGCTGCAGTCCTGTACTAGCTGCAGTCACTGCTAACTTCAGTCCTGTACAGTCACTGTACACTGCAGTCACTGTACTAGCTTCAGTCACTGTACTAGCTTCAGTCACTGTACTAGCTTCAGTCACTGTACTAGCTGCAGTCACTGTACTAACTTCAGTCTCTGTACTAGCTTCAATCACTGTACTAGCTGCAGTCACTGTACTAGCTTCAGTCACTGTACTAGCTGCAGTCACTGTACTAGCTTCAGTCACTGTACTAGCTGCAGTCACTGTACTAACTTCAGTCACTGTACTAGCTTCAATCACTGTACTAACTTCAGTCACTGTACTAGCTTCAGTCACTGTACTATCCACACTCCCTGGCAGGTACGTGGACGGGTACGGTTACATGGGTTGTGTGAGAGGCTTCACCAGGTTTCTGGAGACCAAGGCTGCCTGGATAGCTTCTGTGGCGCTGTTTCTCGCCTTATTTCAGGTAAGCAGTTTCATGTCTGTCTGTCTGTCTATATCCGTCTCTCAGTAGCTGCCTTGTTTATTGTATATGTGTGTTTGTCTTTACCTGGCTTGTTGTATGTTTGTGTTTGTCTTTACCTGGCTTGTTGTATTACTTGTTTGTCTTCTTCTGGCTTATTGTTTGTTTGTGTTTGTCTTTATCTGGCTTATTGTTCGTCTGTGCTTGTCTTTACTTGTCTTATTGTGTGTGTGTTGTGTGTGTGTGTGTGTGTTTGTCTGTGTGTGTGTGTCTGTGTGTATTTGCCTTTTGTGTCTGTCTGTCTGTCTGTCTACCTGTCTTTTTCTACAGCTACATAATGCTGATTTGTTTCGTATCAACTCCGTGTACTTTGCCCTATGTACGTCTCTACACAATATATTTATATCCCTTTTTATTCGCAATGTGTTTTGAGGAAGTAAATGGTAAAGTCAGCCATAAAGTAATCCTGTAAAACTGTACTGAACCCACCACCAATGGTTATGTACGCTCTGTACAGTCAGTACAGGAGTACATTTGACTGTCTGGATATTCACATCAGCCTACACCACCAGTGGACTGGATCTCAATGCAGTTGTCCAGTCAGTGGCTACTGGATGATCCGCCCATCTCCATCCATTACCACACAGGGTTAAGGTACTAAACTCAGATGCACAATTTTGCCTAGACAAGTCTCCTGGCTGGTCCTGGTGGCTGTCACTACCTGTGCTGCCCACCAGACAAGATGACCATGAAACATGGGTGGTGATTGGTTGGGTCAAGGAGAATAGGTTTAAATACATTCCTGGCACACACAATCATCACTCATCTCCACCTCTAGAGGACTGTCATGTTATTGCAGTCTGAAGTGGTCAGTCACTAATGAACAGTAAGTGCCACCCTGGGCAGAAGAAATAATCTAAAAAATCTGTTGTTTCTCTCTTGCCAGCCACGCTACTTAACAGTACTCGAGGATAATACTAATACTACTACTAGTACTAATAATTATAATAATAATAATTTGGGATTTTGTTATTCTTGAGCTCCTTATCTTTCAATAACTTCACAAACCCTCCCACACCAGGCCATAAACGTAACAACAACGATGAGGAGGATATACTAAAGTTTATGTTCAAGAATGACAGGAGGATCACCAGGTAAACTCCAGGATCACGAGTGAGACGATGTTTACATTAAGTGAGATATTTACATGAGTGAGATGTTTACAATGAAAGAGAGAGATGCTTACAGTGAGAGAGATGCTTACATTGAGAGAGATGCTTACATTGAGAGAGATGTTTACACTACAGCAGCCTAGTACAACATTGCTTTGGGAAGAGAGAGATAACAGTAAGCAAGATGTAACCTCCTTTAAAAAGAATTTAACGTAAAGTAGTGGAAAAATCAGAGAGCTTGATACTTCAACAAAAAACTGATGTAAGCAGAAGTAGGGTAAGACAAACTGTAGATATAAATCCAAATGTACTCCTGGTAACCCTCATGATGCCTAGTTCCTAGGCCTTCTGTGTATCCATATGCTACCCTCCATAGGATGGATATGGAGTGCACAATAAACTAGCCCCTTCGGTAGCAAAATCTATCGAATTAATCCAACCTACAGTTAAAAACACACAAAATATATCTTAAGTAGTTAAATATGTTTTAATAGCGATGAAGGATATCAGCTGAAAGTTTGTCTAACTTGTGCTGCCATGGAAAGCTCCTGACGACGTAATTGAAGGTGAAAGATCCCATGAGTCACTGTGTAATCTCCTGACGAAGTACTTGAAGGTGAAAGATCCTATGCAAGCTCCTGATGAAGTAGTGGAAAGTGAATCTGTTGCTAAAACATGTATTATAGCGAGACTCAGCACTGCAGGTCGCTACGAAGCAACTTAGGTTCGTGGAAACCACCACCATCCAAGAACCATCAATTCTTATTAGAAATTCAATATGAAGGCAGATTTTCCCTTTGTGTGTGTGTGAGTGTGTGTGTGGGTGGGGATAGGACGGGAAGGGGGTCAACCCTTGTATGGCTGCTGCAGATCTCATCTCCCACAGAGGATCTGAGGGAACAGCTTCTGTGTATTATGTCCGCGTGGACCTCAGGGTTTTCTGTTGTCTGTCACGAATGATCACTTGGATACCTTCCTCCACCACTACCACTAACCCCTCCTCCACTACCACTAACCCTTCCACCACTACCACTAACCCCTCCTCCACTACCACTAACCCTTCCACCACTACCACTAACCACTCCACCACCACACTAACCCCTCCACCATCACCACTAACCCCTCCACCACCACCACTAACCCCTCAACCACCTCCACTAAGTCCTCCACCACTACCACTGCCCCCTAGACTCCCCCACCATCCTCTTCATTATCACTATATCCTCCATTAGCCCCACTACTACCATCACAACATCCAAAACTAACCTCTTCATCACACTAACCACTGATATATATATATATATATATATATATATATATATATATATATATATATATATATATATATATATATCAGTGTACCACGCAGAAACAGGCTGGTATATATAGAGAAAGATCGTAGTCAGCAGGATTCGAAATCACGTTACGGGTATCTGACAAAGTTCCTCAAGTGACGTTCTGAGAAATGCGTCGTTAGGCGATTTTGTCGTTGTGCGAACGTCATAGAGTGTACTTACACAAACCTAGATGGTATAGCCTACTACACACCTAGGCTATATGGTATAGCCTATTGCTCCTAGGCTACAAACATGTACAGCATGATTTGCTTGTCAGCATGATGAACAAAACAACACGAGATTATATCAAGTACATGGGAAAAATGATGCTATCAGGAGACGTGGTAAACACGAGATGTATGAGGCTGCTGCTTGTTTTTGTAAGTAGAAAGAGCACGCTCTAGAATAACGATAAAAGTACAGTATAGTAAATATGTAAACAAGTTACATAGTTAGTTGTTTATTATCATTATGAAGTATTATGTATTTACATAATTGTATGTGGTATACGTTTATACAATTGGCAACGAATGGGACCATCGTCATATATGCTGTCCATCGTTTACCGAAACGTCGTTATGCTGTGCATGACTGCATATATATATATATATATATATATATATATATATATATATATATATATATATATATATATATATACATACATATATATATAATGCTCAAACATCCTCCACCACCACCACTAATTGCTCCTCCACCACCCACAACTCAACTATGCTCCTCCAACCCCAAACTTCTCACCACCACTAACTGCTCCACCACCACCACTAACTGCTCCTCCTCCACCGCAGATCTGCTGCTTCGTGGCCGCCTTCTACTTAATCAGACTCAAGAGAGATTACCAGAAGAGTCAAGACTTCCTCGACTCTCGCTAGGAACGTCTGACAACTTGTCCACCACACAGCGACCACAACTAACTACAGCTACGACAAATACAGTTACAGTAACTACAGTTGCAACTAAAACTACAGGAACTACAGCTACAACAATAATTGCTGCTATACTGCAAAAAATTACAATTGCAGCATTAACTTAAATACCGGCAGCTAAAACTGCAGTTTCTACGCCTGAAACTGCAGCCATCACTTTAAGAACACCAGCTATAGTTCTTAAGCTAATGCATAAAAAATAGAAAAATCACGATGGTGTTTTTTATGTAGATAATATCATAATAGATATGTTTTTGCAATAATACTTATTATTTATAATAGTAATGATAATAATAATATTATTATTATTGACATTATTATAGTTTTCTTCTTTACCACAAGTGCTATTTCCCAGCAAGGTAGATTGATGTAATGAAGGAAACACATTCACCATCCTTCAGTTAGTAGCTGCTTTCCGTAAGTGTGGGGGGTACATCGAATTTGATTTGAGCCCTCGAACCTCATCTCTACCTCTTTTCAGGACTCAAGACTGAAGGAACACTTGGGTATCTTAAGCTTCCTCAACTCCTTTGTTAAATCGGTGACCTACTGTTTGGTCCTTCCCACGTTTAATGACGCTTTCAACTGCTGCACCTCTCCTATAGCTCAGCTGTTTGAGTTTGAATCTTCATGCATCTGTGTGCGTTTGACAAAGCCTTATGTGCAGGTAAAGAATTTCTCCAAGACACTCAGGTGTTGTACATGTGTCTTATTCGTCGAAATATGTTCTCAGTGTTACCTGTAACTTAACCTTCTCATTTAAGATCTCATCTCAGTCGTTCTTAACTGGTTTTCCAGACCTCGTCAACTTATTCATCCGCCTCAAATATTTTTTCATACTCTCAGCAAAATTTGATGATAAAAACTCGCTTATTATTTCATTTGCTCTCTTTACACACCCTTACTTAACAACCTGTCTTATTCCCTTCATTTAGTCAGCTTTCTGTGTGTGAATTTTATATTGTAAAAACCTGGTATATACACAATTTCCTCCCTCACAAATCTCTTTACCTCTTAGAACGACTGGTATACCATCGTTCGTCTGTTAATTTAAAAACTGTCTTGACTTTCTTGAATATTACCAGTTGTGAGAGTTCAGCTCTTGTTATTACTTTCTTGAACATTACCAGTTTTAAGAGTTCAGCTCTTGTTATGACTTTCTTGAACATTACCAGTTTTAAGAGTTCAGTTCTTGTTATGACTTTCATGAACATTACCAGTTTTAAGAGTTCAGCTCTTGTTATGACTTTCTTGAACATTACCAGTTTAAAGAGTTCAGCTCTTGTTATGACTTTCTTGAACATTACCAGTTTTAAGAGTTCAGCTCTTGTTATGTTTACTTTCAGTGATGTCATTGTTGACTAATAGAGATAATAGATATCTGATTTAATAATTTGTTCGTGGAAGCTGATAAAATTAATAGTTTACAGAAATGACTTTAAAAATGACTGAAGTTGACTGTTAAAGATCAAATTATTTCATTCATAATATTTTTTTGGTAAACAAGTTGAAAGAGACTTAATGGGATCTGTCTCGGGTTCAGTACTAATGGATTTTGTGCACCTTTTTTTTCAGTGACTGTACTCACATACTGTGGATTTAAGAATTATTTAAATTCAAAATATCAAGCATTGAATTCACTGTAGTTTTTACACTGTTGTTTATTGGAAAATTATATTTACTAATTTGCATTTGAATATTTTGTCCTATATTCCTTCTGTTAAGGGAAATTATATAAAAAATAAATGAACATGAAGGAATGTCATAAATGAACCTCGTTAAACTAGTTGAACCTTCCCTGTTAACTATAACATTACTAAGACAAAAGATCACTCATTAAGAATCCACAACATTAAAATTATATCAAGGGCACAAAATTAGACTTAATTTTAGAAAGTCTGTAATAGATAGTTGAGGTTTGATGTCAATGACAGTAGATCAACAGTAAGATTGTTTACATTAAGATAGTTGTCTCTTCTGAGTAGTTATTGTTTTGTTAACCTTGAATAATCCAGTGTGAGAATAAAGTTATTGTTTGTCCTCTCCTGAACTAACATTATATCCTTCGTATTGTTGTCAAATAACTTTATTTTGATCTTGTTTTTAATACTAATTGTTTGTAGTTGTACAGTAATGTAATTTTTACAGATACTGATGATGGTGAATGTTCACCGAAATGTTTAAATGTTAAATAAACAATTTAGAAGAAATTTAAGTCTTTACAGTCACCCCATATGTTATGTGGAGCTTCACACACACAAATATATATATATATATATATATATATATATATATATATATATATATATATATATATATATATATATATATATTTTAATATGTGTGTGTGTGTTTTATATATATATAGGTATAATCAAAACCTGTCTCCCACCGAGCTAAAGTGACCCAAAAAAGGCAAAAACATTCCCCATAATTCCTTTAATAACTGTCTTGCCAGAAGTGCACAAATACCCCAATTCCAATGACACTGAATCTCAACATCCCCACCACACTACGTCAAGCCATAACACCTCTTTGCCTACACTGCCTCTGATCCGATATGCTCACACAAGCGCCCCCTGGCACTCGAAACCTACACGTCTTCTCTCCAACCCTTCCTGGGATGGTCCCTCCTTCCTTCCACTCTCCGAACTGTACACCCTCTGGGTAATCCTATTCTGCTTCATTTTTTCCAAAGGTTCAAGCCACCTTAACAACCTCTTATCAAACCTCTGGATTATACCATCAGTAACCCCATGCCTTGTAAATTTTACCCTCAGAATTATCTGCATACCATTCACACCACATAGCTTTCAAAGACAGAGATAGAGGGAAACAGAGAGAAAGAGAGAGACAGACAGACAGACAGAGACAGAGAGAGACAGACAGACAGACAGACGTCTGGGAAAGATGGAGTCAATCGTAAAGGCGCTGATAGACAGTAAGTGATTGAGATTCATGCTTATGGTTGAGTGGACGCCTCCCTCACTGTCGACTGCCTCAACACACTTTATTCACTCATCCACTAGTTCATTACTCTGATGTTTTCACTCGTGTAGTGAAGACGGAGATAAAGAAACCAGCGCTAATTGGTCCACCTCTACAGTAGTGTTGGATTTTTGGTCAGTGTTGTTTTACATTACAAACTTGTATTGTGTTTTAACGTACAGAGAACATTGTGTTGAGCAGACATGATACTGTTGTTCTTAACATACATACCAGTGTTGCAAAAATACGTCAATACTGTGTCAACATGCTTATCATTGTTGTAGTAATAAATATCAATGTTGTTTTAAAATGTCGGTGATATTTGATTTTGGTCAGTGTTGTTTTACATTACAAACTTGTATTGTGAGAGAAACTTACGACGACGTTTCGCTCGCCTTGCACCATTTACGGATTATTCGTGTATGACTTTACATATCCGTGTTGTATTAGTACATATACAAATGTGAATTTTGTATATGACTGTTAACAATAATTATCTACTAAAACCAAGTCTTAACTTTCTTCCGACTATTTATCGACTATCTGGCTGACTTAATGGCAGTTGCCTAATTATAAAGCATGTTTACTGCACGAGGGTCATTAAAGCTGTATATCACTCGTGTTTATAAACCTTCGTGGTTTATAAACACAGGGAAGACAAGACTGTATACAATACTTCACTAAAAATGGCTGGGTCCGGTTTTTGGTGTATTGTTCCAGCCACGATATTGTGGTTTTTCATGTTTTAAGTGTATCTTTATGCACATCTCTCAATCTATATGCAAACACTATATAGATATTATATAAATCAGTCTATAAATATATTACACCTCTAACTATATATATATATATATATATATATATATATATATATATATATATATATATATATATATATATATATATAATAGGGAGTCTGTGTGTGTGTGTGTGGAGTTGGTATGTGCGTGACTTTAAATGGATTAAAATCCCTTTTATTGGAAGTCATGGCAACTTTCAACTGTTATTTTATCGAAATGTCGTTTTTGTTTATTTAAGAAATGTATTATTTTTGCGTATGACTGATGAAGTTGTTAGAAGGTTTGCTTGTTTGCTTTTTTATATTTTCTTGACGAGTTAGTTAGCAGGTGCTCAGTAGCTGGTGGGAACATACATACATACACACATACATACATATAATACATACATCAGCTTCGTCCAAGAAATCAGTGACAGCGTCCGCGTGTGTAAAAAAAAAGAGACAGAAATTAATTCTCTGGATCATCTAACACACCGACCAATGACGAGGTGTCAGTACCAAGGAGACTCAAGCCTCACAGAGGTGCTAGACTCTCTGAGAGTACCATGTGTGAGCTGTGGGAGTCAGGTAGTTAGGCAGGTGAGTTTTTCCCCACAGCTTCTCCCGGGCTACAACTCACAACAGTCGACTAACACCTCTGTTGAAGAATGAGACACTTGTGCAGCTGTTGGGTATCTTTATTGTGCAAAGGTTTCGCCATCTTGCGGCTTCATCAGTTCAATAAAGGAAGAATGGTGAACTGGACTGAAGCCACTGCCTGGCGAAACGTTTCCTCAATAAAGATTCCCAAATGTTGAAGAATTAGACACATGAGCAACATCTGCATATTTTTATTTGTAGACGTTTCGCCATCCAGTGGCTTTATCAATACAATTCAAGGACACGATGTGAAGACTTCAGAACTATATACAAAAGACGAGGTACTCCGTCCCTCAGCCTTGGAGTTGGTGATGAGCACCGTAGTCTTGAAGAGTCTTGATGAATCTGAACACAGACAGGAAGATTGACACGCTTATATACTGGCACAGGTATCTCGCTCTTCAACTTGTCGTTTTTTCTAAGCCATTTACATAATAGCACCCAGGTACGTGCTTACTGCTAAGCGAACACTGGCGGAAAGTGTAAGAAATTATGCCCAGAAGATGGAAGACATCAACCAATAAGAGCATCGCTGTTTGACTGTAAACAACTTACTGTGGCCTCCACTACAGACCAACAACTATGTCAGTGGTCATGTAATCCTTGAGACAGGACGGGGAAAAATAGAAAATTAAGAACAAATGACATTTGATAGATCGATAAGTTCTTAGATATCTGTTAAACGAGCAGAAGTTCACAAGTTCTCTACATCAAAATTCAATATAATTTGGGACACAGCAAGGGACAATGTCTGTGTACATACGCTGAAGAAACTGCACAACCACGGTTGAATGAGGGGCACAGTGGGATGCAAAGAATCACCTAATTCATTGTTACGTGCTGAGGGAGTCAAGCTGTGACAATTGAAAATTCAAAGTTAGTAACAATGTGGATGACTTCAGCAAGGAGCGTATAGTGCAGCAAGGAGTGTATAGTGCAGCAAGGAGTGTATATTGCAGCAAAGAGTGTATATTGCAGCAAGAAGTGTATATTGCAGCAGGAGTGTATACTGCAACAAGGGTGTATCTGCAACAAGGAGTGTTTTGCGCAAAGTGTATAGTGCAGCAAGAGTGTATATTGCAGCAAGGAGTGTATACTGCAACAAGGAGTGTATACTGCAACAAGGAGTGTATACTGCAACAAGGAGTGTATACTGCAGCAAGGAGTGTATAGTGCAGCAAAGAGTGTATATTGCAGCAAGGAGTGTATACTGCAACAAGGAGTGTATACTGCAGCAAGGAGTGTATGTGCAACAA